>JADRCH010000143.1:2586653-2711946 GCA_019843965.1 Rhynchomys soricoides | reverse complement strand
CACATGTGAAATACTGTCCCCAACCCTCATGCTCCACATGTGAAATATTGTCCCCACCCTCATGATCCACGTGAAAAGATTTTCTTTTTAAATAAAATCACTCACATTTTGTAAGTTAAAGTTATTTTGTTCCCAATTTATAAAAGAAATATTTTGTGTTTATAAAGTATTTTTTGTCTCAGGGCATGGTGGCACATGACTTTAATCCTAGTACACAGGAGGCAGAGGCATGTGGATCTCTGTTAGTTTCAGGACAGCTAGAACTGCATAGAGAGACCCTATCTCAAAAACAAACAAACAACAAAACAAAACAAAAACCAACCAAATAATAACAACAAATGCCTTATTTAAAATTTAGTAGACAGAAAGTAAGCTTTCTTAAGGAAAAGAAAAATTTTTATTAAACCAAGATTTTACAGACTTTACACTCATGGCCCTTTTTTTATCCACGACGTTTTTCCACAACTTCAGGCATATAAATATAATATATAAAATAGTTACACAAGTCAGGTGTTTATTGATAATAAACTTAAAAATTAGTTTTAAAACAAATCTTTGGTAGACTTGTAATTCTACTATTTATTAAAGATGAAATCAAATTTACATACTAGTTAATGGAATCGTTGTCTAATACGATAAATTCAAAGCTCAATTAATTTGATACCGAAGGGGACACTTGTCCATTTGAGCATGTGGTTATGGCAAGCCTTGCCCTCCTCCTGAATTCCTTCTGCCTTGCTAGCCCCCACGATTACTACTAAAGCTAACTCCCAAGGTCTACTTCCTTATTTGGCCACTTCTTCCTCCTGAGGCTGACTACCAAGGTCCAACTATCAAAGTATTGAAGTCCAGCAGTCAAAACCCCTTTGGCTGCCCTAGTTAACATGCCCAATTCAAATTAAACACCTCATCCTAACACCGGTTTTCTGTAGCAGGAGTTTTGGCTACACCGCTTTGAGGCACCTGCCCAGGAGCTATCTTGGATCTGTGGATGAAAGACACACATGTTGGCCTATTTTTAACCTGCCTTACTGGCTCAGTGGCTGGGTTCTTCTAAGCCTTCTGTGGCCAGTGTGCCCTTCCCTTTACTTCTAGCTCAATGCCTCTAAATCTGCCCTCAGCTTAGTTGCCCAGTTACCTTCTGTGAGGCCCATTGGTCTTGCTGCCCAAGACACTTTCAGGATGCTCTTCCAGGCGCTGCTTCCTCTTCCTGCCTGCCTACGTTTTGGAAGATACCTCTGTAGCTTGGTGTCTGTTTTGTCTCTCCCCCAAGTATCTCAATTCTTTTCCTCCTCCCTCCTGGCCTGCAGCAACCTGGAAGTCCCACCTCTTTCTTTCCTTCCAGCCATTAGCCACCAGCATCTTTATTGATTGATCAAGAACCAATTGGGGGGCAAGGACCTTCAGAATCACTCCTCTACAGGTTTCGCTTTTACCTTTATAAACTGTCATTTCACTCTCAGCCACATCTGTCTCTTCTCTATCCAGAGGCAGTCCTTTGTCCCCTCCTAGGACAAATACCCTCCCCCTCTCTTGTTCCCTTCCCCTTCTCCCTCATCCTTTTTCTCCTGTCTTTGTCTCTTATTCCCTGTCCTTTGTCCCTCTGGAGCAAATAAATCTTTGTGCTGAGAACTCTGTTTAAGGGAGTCCTGAGCCAATACCAATCAGTGCAGATATGGGTTTGGAATGACAGTAAGAACATATCGAAAGCTCTGTTTCCTATAAGTAAGCCATTATGTTATTATAAGGGCAGACATCATTGTGTGTAGACTCAAACACTGCAGTTAATCACATGCAGTGCTATTTTAGACCCTGTGGCACTGTGCTGTATGGAGGCAGGTGCTGTGCACAGTATCCATGGCTGTGCACAGTATCCATGGCTGTGCACCACATCTGCGGTGGAGTTGAGTGGTGTAGCCCAGAGAGCACTGCCAGAGTACACATGGATTCCTTATGTGTCTGACTTGTAACTTACAGTTGTGCATATCGGAGAGCCTTTCACTGTTACCAAGATGTCTGTGATCCTCAAACTCTGTTCCATTATGGCCCACAGTTATTCTGCCAGTTACCTTTATCCTAACCACATGTATCTAGGATAACTTCCAAGAAGACCCTGTACAGATGTCCATGATCATCCACAACTGCCTGAAGGAAGAGAGGAAGATTTTGGAAAATGCCCAGAGATTTAATCAGGTACTTTATTTCAAGTGAACGCTAAAGTTTAGAGATGCATTTGCACCCCTTGCAAAGGGGTGGCCTTGGAAGGTATACTCAAAGTTCATGGAGGTGGGGAAAGCACATAGGTTCAGGCTCTGTTTTGGGACACTGAGTAAGCAATGATGACTCTACAGCTGTTACTTAAGTCACATGCACAGTGGTAATACTGTCTGCTGAAGGAGAAGTCAGAGAAAGGCAGGAACAGGGTGACTGTAGGACACCACAGATTTGGGAAGGGGAGAAAATAACAGGAAAATAAAAGCTTCATTTGTAACATTTAAGACTTGTTAAATGTTTATGACATCAAACAGCAGATGAGTCAGAATTGTAGGCTGAGATGTTTGGGGACACGGTTTTGCTGGGCATCCTGTAGGCCTTCTCGGCCTGTGGGTGCAGTGAGGTTTTTGAGTTGTGGTGACATTTGTATTTCTTTCTTGAGATGTGTAGTAATGAGAACAACAAGATAGGCCAGTGTCTGTGAAACCATTGTGGTCTGAGCTCCTCTGATCCAGTCATTCCAGCAATGGAAGGAGAATGCAGAGGACACAGCAAAGTCTGCAGTGTGCATTTCACAGGCAGATAACACCAAGTGAACTGTGTCACAGTGGGAAAGATGGAGAACAAATGTAATGTTGGTGAAGGCCTCTCTCTCTGCCTTCATGAGCACTTGTCACATTCCTGGAGAACCTTCCTTGGGCATTTAGTTAACTATTCCTCTACAACAATGAAAACACCTTGATGTGTTCAGTAGGTAAATATCATTTGTCCTAAACTCAAGGAATGGTTCATTTGGTACCTCCCCTAAAGAGCAAAGCTTCGAATCAGCATTAGAGAAAAATCTGGCTGCCTTGACTCCTTTCAGAGGAGAATGCCAGTCTTGCAACGGGCATGCATGTAAAGAGCCTGCAGAGGAAGTTTATATTCCTGGGGGATCCTCACCCTAACAGTAGGCAAGGGTCTCCTTGTATTGCAGATAGACTAGCAAGGACAGCTGAGAGCAGAGCTTGGCAGAAAGACAGACTGACACCTTTGCAGATTGGTGTGGCACTCTTCACTTTTGGCCTCACAGCCTAGAGTGAACATAGCAGGTGTCTTTGTGCAGGGTTTCTATTCCTGCACAAACATCATGACCAAGAAGCAAGTTGGGGAGGAAAGGGTTTATTCGGCTTACACTTCCCAATTGCTGTTCATCACCAAAGGAAGTCAGGACTGGAACTCAAGCAGGTCAGGAATCTAGAGCTGATGCAGAGACCATGAAGGGATGTTCCTTACTGGCTTGCTTGCTCTGGCTTACTCAGCTGGCTTTCTTATAGAGCCCAAGACACCAGTCCACAGATGCTACCACCCACAAGGGGCCCTCCCCCCTTGATCACTAATTGAGAAAATGCCTTACAGCTGGATCTCATGGAGGCATTTTCTCAATTGAAACTCCTTTCTCTGTGATAACTCCAGCTTGTGTCAAGTTGACACAAAACCAGCAAGTACAATTGACCCCTTATCAACTTGACACATAAATACATCACTATTAAGCTTCAACCCTTACTTTCTTATTCATCCCCAAGATCTAAATAACTTTAAAAGTCCCACAGTCTTTGAAAATTCTTACATATCAAAATTTCAATCCCTTTAAAGATATCCAGTCTCTTAGAATTCAAAGTCTTTTTTACCAAAGTCTTTTAACTGTGGGCTCCACTAAAATACCTTCTTCCTTCAGGAGGGAAAATATATCAGGGCACAGTCAACAATCAAAATCAAAATCAAACGCCAACCATCCAATGTCTGGGATCAACTCACACTCTTCTGGATTCCTCCAAGGGCTTGAGTCACTCCTCCAGCTCTGCCCTTTGTAGCACACACCTTGTCTTCTAGGCTCCAGATGCCTGTATTCCACTGCTGCTGCTGATCTTGGTGGTCATCTCACAGTACTGGCATCTCCAAAGCACTGATGTCTTCTGCTACAACTAGGCTTTACCAACAGCCTCTCATAGGCTCTCTTCATGGTGCCAAACCTCAACTCCTTTGCATGACCCCTTCAGTCCTGGAACATCAACTGCAACTGAAGATGCACTTTCATTAATGGCTTTCCACGGCCTCTCACAGTGCTGAGCCTCAGCTGCTCTTTATGACCCCTTCATGCCTTCAAAACTAGTACCACCTGGGTGACTCTTACACATTACCAAGTCCTGCCACAGCACAAGGTACAACCCTGGCTATCTCTGAAACACAGCCTCTGTGCTCTCAGAAAACACTTCTCAGAAGATTTCACCTCAATGATGCTGGCCTCTTCCCAATCACTGCCAATTTACCAGCTCCAGCCAACCAGCATCAATAGTCCTAGTAATGCAATGGTTTTGCTTTAGTAGTTCTGGTATCTTGTTAATCACAGCTTATTTCTTCAGCCCCAGCTAACCAAAATCACAGAATCTTAAATCAAACTAGCAATGGCCCTGATAAGAGTCTTTAATCTTCCCTCTGAAATTTCACAGGCCAGGCCTCCATCTTCTGCACTGTTCTCAACATTATCTTCCAAGCTCCTACAGAACATTTCACAGAGCTCTTAACATCCGAATGACTCTTCTAGCTCAAAGTTCCAAAGTCCTTGCACAATCCTCCCCAAAACATGGTCAGGTTGTCACAGGAATACCCCACTTCACTGGTACCAATTTGTCTTAGTCAGGGTTTCTATTCCTGCACAAACATCATGACCAAGAAGCAAGTTGGGGAGGAAAGGATTTATTCAGCTTACACTTCCAATTGCTGTTCATCACCAAAGGAAGTCAGAACTGGAACTCAAGCAGGTCAGGAATCTGGAGCTGATATAGAAGCCATGGAGGGATGTTCCTTACTAACTTGCTTGCTCTGGCTTGCTCAGCTGGCTTTCTTATAGAGCCCAAGACTATCAGCCCACAGAGTACCACCCACAAGGGTCTCTCCCCCCTTGATCACTAATCGAAAAAATGCCTTACAGCTGGATCTCATGGAGGCATTTTCTCAACTGAAGCTCCTTTCTCTGTGATAGCACAAAACCAGCCAGTATAGCAGGCAACCAGAGCTATCTCTGCTCTGTCACACCAGCCCCACCCTCTGGCTAGTCACTGGAAAGTGAAAGTTTGCCCTCTTTTGAGCTCCTGTTAGAAAGTCCATGACCTGGGGAGAGGTTAATGTTGAGTCTCCCAGATGAGGAGGGTTGAGCACTTTGCCAAGGCTTCTTTAGGGGTATGGTAGAGTGGGACTCCATAAAGTGGGAGGCACAGCAGGCACGCTTCCCACAGTGCTCTAGTCTAACCGTTCTTTGCTATTTCCTCGCTTCTGAGGTTAAGGTTTTCTCATCCTTACATTTGAATAAATAGGATGACAAACCCAATTTGTGTTAGAAAGTAGTGCAGTCTTGGGGACAGTGGAGTGGTGGGATGTAAGTAAAACACTTGTGTGTGTGGCTCCAACAGGTGGAACAAGTTAAATTTGTAAGATTCTGAGTCTGTGGAGAGCATCCCAGAGCACAGAATTAAATAGCTATGTTGACCGGAGAGCCTGTTATTGTTCTTCTGTTGCATGGATGTGTGCCCCTGTGTGCATGCACCTGCACGCTGAGGCCGGATGAGGACAAGGAGACCTTTGTCCCTGTCACCCTCCACCTTATTACTTTTTTGAGACAGGATCTCTCATCAAACCTGCAGTTCTCCATAGGTTATGTGGCCATGACTTCTCAGAATCTGCTTGTCTCTAATAACATTTTCCTTAAGAAAAAGTTATATTATATACATTTTCCTAGAAGACTATACATGCTTTACTGCCTTTGATACTTCTATGATTGCAGTGTTCCTGGGTTTTTAAAAGGAAAACAAAAACAAAAACAAAAAAAAAAACCCAGCACATCTAAAATTAATATCACTATAAAAAGTGCAGGGTTGTTTTCATGATATTGGCATTAAATGAGTACCTGTGTGGTCCCAAAGAAGCAATTTCTGAAAGAACATGGAGGTAGGGCAGAGGAGTGGAGGCAAGATGGAAATACCAGAGTCACGTGACTAGATTGAAGCCGGAGGGTTGCTGGGCTCCACCTCAGTCCCCAGGCTTCTCCATTATGCAGCACATAGCAATAAGGCAGCTGTCAGGGAGTATATCTCATTTGTAACATGACTGTCCATACCCCTGGTCTCCTTGGACAAGCAGGAGCTTCCATTTGGAGCCACACAAGGAAGTGGCTCATTCTGTATGGCCAGAGAAGCACCTTTCATCACATGTTGAATGTGGCATGTGGGATTGAGGGTGCCTTTCCTTTGCACATACTTCTGATTCTAATAGCAGCCAGATGTCTCAAACTCCTGCTGAAATGAAGGAAAACTTTCTGTGGAGCTTATCAAAAAAAGGACAGGAAACAGTTACAGACCAGATTTGTTTATTTGCTTATGAATGTGTGTACAATAGCTGCAGGAAAATCCAGAGTGAAAAGGCATGGAACAGAATTAAGTGTTACACTGTAACAATTCTGCATCATCACCTAGAAGGGTTTATTACAGAGGACAAAGTTAGACTATGACTGGGAAATCCGTTGGTATAATCCGCTATCTTACTGGATGCGAGAAGAAAATGCCTTTGCTTCTCTTCAAAGATGCTAGAAGGTCCTGTGCCCGTTCATGATAAAAACATCTCATAAATAAGAACTGGTGGAATTCTCATTAGTGTACTGAAATATAGTATCTTACTCATGTCATCATGTTCTACAGACAGTATTTCACTAAAGTATGTCAGAAACACATGGTAATGGTGACTGCTATTTCCACAGGCATTGGTGTCATGTTGGCGGTACAATTATGCAAGAAAAAAAATTAAAAGCACAAGAATTTTTTAAAATTTTAATTAAAATTAATTCTTTAATTAAAGAGATAAATTAAAAGTAGGGAGGTCAGGAGTTCTAAATCATATAGCATGTTGAAGCCCAGCCTTGTCTGTATGAGATTACTTTTAAAAATCCAAAATCCAAACAAAACACAACACATAAGAATTAAGAACACCAAATAGGAGTTTTCCCTCAGTTAATAATTTTTATATGATCCCAGTAAAAATTGTAATCTGTTTTCTAAAGCTGTACGAACTGAATATGAAATCCACGTGAAAAATAAGCATGTAATGTTAGGAAGGAATGCCTGGAAGACTACAGCAGTGCGTAGGACTAGCGCTGAGCACACGAGAGCCCTTCCATAACCCAGCATGGCTCGGAGGGCTAACGTATGAGAGGACAGGAGAGAAGGAACAGAACAACTGAGAAATAAACTCAGATATGTGTAGAAATCTGTGTTATAAAGATGGCGTCACAAAGCACCGGGAAATTGTACAACTCCCACAAAATGTAGCGAAGATAACTATATGGTTACATTAAACATAAGCATAAACTTCCAGCTTGACTTGGTAGGTGGTTTGTACCAATAACCTTAGGACTTAGGAGGGGGAGACACATGGCTCAGGAGTTCAAGGCAATCTTCAGTACATAGTAAGGTCAAGGTTTCTCTGGCATACACGAGACGGTAACAACAGTCTCTCAGAACAAAAGAATAGATTTCAAATGTTTTATAGATTATAGGTTGACAGAGGGGCAGCTCCATGGCGTTATTTCACAGTAGAGTAACTGTTGCAGCAAATACTATGTAGCCAGAAGCCAGTGTGTGCTAAACTGTACATGGTACTGAGCGGTTTATCATGAAGAAATGATACATGATTGAGGAGATAGGTATGTTTGCTCTGATTAAAATATTACCTAATGGTTGATAAACTATGTGCATTTTAAAAATATTTTCATCTATTAGTTTAAAAAGATAATATATAGGATATTTTAAAAGGTAATAAATAAAGAACCGAAAGCAGTAGGGAAAAATATGCCAACTTAAATCTTTTAGTAGGGCAAGCTTTGCTAATAGGAGGTAAAATCTAGTAGGGTCTGTACTGTGAAGGCCATGGCAAGCTCTGTCGATGGGCGTGGTTTTCATTAGGATCTCTGTGAATACAGTCTCTATTTTACTACTCACAGCTATGTCCAGAATATTCCTGACATTTACCTAGCTAATCTATCCTAAGTGAACAAACCAGGGTTTGCCCAAGATGGACAAAGGTGCTGATTCCTAAATCTTCTGATAGGGCTGCTTATTTCCGGGAGAGTTGAGGTTTATATTTACTATAGATTTTGTGGTTGAGCAGGGGTTCCATGGCCCTGAACAGCAGTGCTTTTTAATTTTGGTGTGCCTCTGAGTCACTAGAGTGAAGCTAAAATGGTACCCGGTTAGCACCTGAGTTTGCATGTCCAGCAAGCTGTCAGGTGAAGGAGCGGCAGATGTAGGGAAGACATTTTGAATCACAAGGTCTTAAGGTAATAGTTACTGGGCTGTGTACACAATCTGTGTGCAGAATTTGACAAGCCTTAAATAAAGGTGCCATTAAACTAAATGAATTCATGGAAACTTATACAGCCCTCAGCAGGAATATGCCCACATTCCTGCAGCTGTGTTATTAGTTTGCCAGCATTTTTCAGGGCCTTGGGCAGTGAGAAATTTTTGATACACATATGGGGAGTCTGTAGTAAGATTTGCAATGTCTTACAAGAAGGCAGGCCACGAGGTATGGGTTGACTTTGGAATGTAATCAAGTAAGTAAATATATCAGAGAAAATGATGACTGCTAACAATGTGTTTCCCATTAAAGGCCCAGGAGGGGAATATTCAAAACACTGTGATGTTAGATAAACAGAAGGAACTGGACAGTAAAGTCAGAAATGTGAAGGACCAAGTCATGGTGAGTACTGACAGAATACACGCATTTCCCCCTATAACCTTAGCAAAAGTTTCTGTTTCTCTGATTGTAAACCTAATAACTAATGGCTGAAAAGAAAGATCATTCTAAAGTTCTAAACAAGAGGAAAACCGGTCAGCTGCATGTCTTCTAACCTCTGCTTTGGCTTCTAACCCCCGAGCTTCTTTTTCTTCTTGGTGGGAAGAACCCACCTTGACAAAGTCAAGGTTGACTTTGTCCTCATTGCCCAACAAGCTAGATGCTGCACTTATCAGCCCCATGTGTCCACATTTCTCACAGGGCATCCCTGGAGTTACAGGGGCTACAGAATAAACATGACCCACCCTCGAGAGCACTGTTTTACCCTAAGACTTGGAAGATGAACAAAAGCCATTTCATGCAAATACGTCTCAATACATTTCTGATTAGAAAAAGATGTTTACAGCAACTATAAGATAAATCCTCAAGACGGTTGATGGCAACAAATGACTGATGGTCCCCTCGTGTCTACCCCAGCTGAGAGGTTCAGTAGTGTCTGGGTAACAGGAGCATGGCCTGGACTCAGGGGCTTCGGGCAACACCCTTCATAACCCCAGATTCATGCACTGCCTTTCTTTTGCAACATTAGGGAAATGCTTCACTGAAGTAGAAATAAGTCACCTTAATGTGGAAATAGCCAGGGAACTCCAGAGGGTAGATATGTAGAAATGTGACTAGATCCCAAACAAATGGGGCTAATCCGAAGGGGGAGTATTTCTCATTTAAGCTGAGCTGAGTCTGGGTAAGAGCACCCTAGTAATCCTGGTAAACATGCCAGGACTTTCCCAGTCTCCGGCATGTCTGCTCAGCCTTCTTACTTGTAAGGGATGAGGTTTTCCATGACCTTGTTTTGTCTATTGTATGCTTGCTTCACAATGAGAGTATGGAAATCATTGAAAGACATTCAGATGTGATGAGGAAGGATGAGAGATAGCTCATGGATCAAATAAGCATGAAGACCTGAGTTCAGATGCCCAGAACCCATTTAATAGACTGTGTGTAGCACATTACACCTGTAACCCAGCTGTACTATGGTATTACTGATGTCACTGAGACTAGCTAGCTGCCAGCCTAGCTCCAGGCTCAAGGAGGGAACCTGTCTCAAGGAAACAGCAGAGACTGACAGAGAGGGATGCCCAACGTTCTCCTCTGGCCTCCGCATGAGTGTGCGTGCACACACACACAGAGTTGTACAGAGAAATGAAAATTTAGACCCTGAACCAGGTGATGTAAGTTTGATAATTTTTTACATTTTCTAATTTTGATAAATGATCTTTTTATAATTACAAATATGTATTAGTATTAAAAATATAAGGGACTTGCTCAGTGGGATTAATTACTACATCACTTAGAAATCAATTTCATTTCTGCTTTAGTCTAACTTATAGGACTCTGGGGAAGTATAGAGATACAACAAAGAAGACATTCGCTTTGAGTACTTAACTAATAACAATGAAAAACAGTTTTAGTGGTGAATGATTGTGAATGATTGTGCTAGAGGCTGCAATGAAAAAGTGTCTTTATTACTGAGTGACTACTGGGTGACGTCCAATGGCTGCAATTTCAGAGTTAATGTTTCTTGGAGTAGATGGTAGAGGACATGTTTCATAGGGAGCTACATAATAGTTTGTTTTTTGTTAAATCTAACAAGTCTGCAGACATTTGTTTTCAGAAGAGGTGCTCACTCAGAGTTGCCTACAGTCAGCTTCTTCCCAGTCAGTTAAAATAAAAGTCCAAATGCTTGGATTTAAATAACCCATTATTCTCCAAAAAACATAAAATATTCACAACAGGTGGGCCAAGATTAACTCCCTCAATCATTCCTGACTGTTTTGGTCTTTATGATATAGAGGAACATCAACAATGTATGAAGCATATTATTTCTGCCCTTAGGAAGATTGTGGACATGTCGCTTGTAGATTAGCTCATAGTGTGGAAGATTGATAGCACCCAAATAAACAGAAAACACATTTTTCATTCATAATATCCTGCTTATTTGGGGTGTAAACACAGTGCCAAGAGGTAAATGTTCCCCACCATAGTACTTAGGGTGTGGTGGTGATCTAGACTCAAGGTAGGCACAAAACACACGCATGTGCTCCGAGAATTGGTGGGCAGTCTGCACCCACTGGTGTCCTTCAAAGTCTCTGCTTCCATTCCATTGGAATGAATGCATACAAGACTCTGAGAAAGTTCTTGGACTATTTGAAATGAGTGTTCCTGATTGGTGTTAGGAATACAGTTGTATTCACAGTCTAGAACTCCAGAACTTGACCGGGGCAGCTTGTTTGAAGCTAGTAGGACTAGCCTGTCCTTCCTTTACCTCTGGATATCCCATTCATCTCCTGAGTGCTGACAGACTCAGTATCCCATACCATTGATCCCATACTGTCTCACTGATCCATTTTCTAGATCAATCTAGATCATCAGTTGTCCACAAGTTAACACGATCAAGCTGACGTCTGTTCACAGTCAATCTCTCCCAAACTCTTCTGCAGCTCTCTTAGACCTGAGCTCAGCTTTGTCTTCATTAGCACAGGGGCCTGAGACCTACAGACAAGCTGATACATTTCTTTAGTAAATCCCCACCCTCAAAATGACTGTAGTTCCGTAAGGTAGGGATGCCGGGAGGAGTGGGGTCTGCTCCCCAGCTTAACTCTGTGCTCATTCAGCCACAGATAAAGTCCCCATGCTAAAACCCTTTCCTGGTTTCTGTTTCTGTTCTCATCTTGATGGTTCCGTCAGTAAGGGATGCCCTAGGGCTAACCTCTCCTCACTTCATGCTCTGGAAGCCACAGGTTTGTTCCACCCTCTGAACAATGTTCTTACATTCTTATTATAGAAGTATTTTGTGTAAAAGATTGGAGTTCTGTAAGATTGGATGTTCTGTAACATCTTTCAGGGTGTTAGAAAACTTCTTTATGTCTTTATCTGCAGTGCATAGAGCATGAAATCAAGACCCTAGAAGACTTACAAGATGAATATGACTTTAAATGCAAAACCTCTCAGAACAGAGGTAAGAATCCGAATGTTACCCATTGGTTGCATTTTTTCCCTGTCTATATTAGTAAACATCAAATATTTTCAGATCAACTGGACTTCTTGATGACCTAGGCCAGTATGTTTCAAGCGCTCAGTTCTGCTGACGGTTTGGATCAGACATTTTCCTTTCCAACACTGGTCCCTTGCAGTATGTTTACAGTCTCTATGACGGAGTCACCAGAGGCTCATAGCACTATCCTCCAACCCATAGTAGTGACAGTCAAAATGGTTTCCAGTCATTGGCAGATGTCTTCAAGGGAGGAGAAAAAAATATTTGTTGGGAAAGACAGAATGGACACATTTGGATGCAACTGGAGTTTCTGTGTCCTAACATCATAAACACTGCAGAAGTGCAGTCTTTCTCCGATGTGGCTACAGCACCATGTTTTATTATTGCCGATTGTTTTTAATGCTAATTGCAACTAACATGCTTCCAGAAGACCACCTACAGAACACCATGCCCTAGTCATCACTTGGTCAGTAGGGAGCGATCCCTAGTGTTTCTTGGGGGAGAAGTATGAGGAGAAAGAGCCTCAGCTGCTACTTCCAGGTGTGCCTCCTCCCTCAAGGCCATAGACTGGCTCTGCACACACTCGTGTGACGCTTTGCACTTTCTTGTGTTCGTTTAATCGAAACTCAGACAGTGACTGAAATAGTAGATGGCACTATTGCCAATTTATGTGTGCTGGTGAGAACTGGCACTTGGTTTAAGTGTGGATGCACTTAACTGTTTTTAGGATATATATTGATAAACTCTGTCTTAGTTTCTTTCCCTATTGCTGTGAGAAAAGACTCTGACAAAAGCAGCTTAAGGGAGTTTTAGCTACAGTTCCAGGCACAGTTCATTACTGTGGAGTAGTCAGTCAGCTTGAAACACCTGCCCTCACTGCAGCTACAAACAGCAAGCAGAGAGACACACATGCACGCACTGTAGTTAAGCTCCCTTTCTCTTGTATAGTCCAGGGTCCCTGCCCAGGGATTGGTCGTGACTGCAGCCAAGGTGGGCTTTCCCACATCAGTCATTGTAGTCAAGGTAATCTCTCCCAGGCACGCCAGGAACCTGACTCCCAGTGAGTCTAGATTCTGTCAAGTTTACAGTTAACATCAGACTTTTCGTTTTTATCATGTTTTACCCAAGTTTGTGTGAATCTTGGTTTTACTTGGATTTATCTTCTTTGCACATTTAAACTTACCCCCTGTTCCTTCATTCACAGAAAGTGAAGCCAACGGTGTGGCGAAGAGCGACCAAAAACAGGAGCAGCTGCTGCTCCATAAGATGTTTTTAATGCTTGACAATAAGAGAAAGGTAGGGACAGCTTCCTAGTCAGGGAGCATACATAATGGACTTTAATTACGATTTACTTAGTGTGTGTGTGTGTGTGTGGGGGGGGTGTCTGAGAGCAGAGGACAGCTGTGTGACTCCTGGGAATCCAGCTTGGGCTCAGCAAGCACTGCTACCTGTGGAGCCAGCTCATGGGCCTGGAAAAATTAGATCTCTAAACACTTTGCTTAGAACTCTAGCAGAATGCGAAGGGATATGTGCTTTGTTTTTTTTGTTTTGTTTTGTTTTGTTTTAATAATCTCTTGAAGTTCAGTAGTTACACATGAATTTATTCCACCTTGTTCTTCCTCTCCCTTTAGGAGATAATTCACAAAATCAGAGAGTTGCTGAATTCCATTGAGCTCACTCAGAACACTCTGATTAATGACGAGCTTGTGGAGTGGAAGCGAAGACAGCAAAGTGCCTGCATCGGTGGACCGCCCAACGCCTGCCTGGATCAGCTGCAAAGCTGGTGAGACTTTCCCAGAGGAGGGGAATACTGGCAGCTCATGTGCTAACCACAGAAACTCATGGAGAGTGCCTTTGAGCTGGTGGTCGAACGGTCAACACAGCATTGGAGACCTTGACGTGTTCAGCTTCTCGCCCTCGAGCATTTGGAACACACAGTGATACATGTAGCTGTTGACATGTTCAGCCACATCTGCTTGATTGCCTGATTTTGACTGTATCCCCAAAGGAATAGCAGCCACTGAGCCCACTGACCAGCCTGACACCTGATACTTACTAAAAGCAAAATAGCTATCCAGGCAGTGGTGGTGCATGCCTTTAATCCCAGCACCCAGGAAGCAGAAACGCTATGACTTCGAGGTCAACCTGGTCTCCAGGTCTCCAGAGCAAGTTCCAGGGGCAGCTAAGGCTACACAGAGAAACCCTGTGTCCAAAAAAAAAAAAAAAAAATCCAGGCTTAAGTGAATTAGTTTCTTATGGTCCGTCCATTCAGTCATCCAACCACTAAATAACCTGTGAATATTGGCTGAATCGCAAACACTTTTCTGGGACTTGGACACCCCCAAAAGATTGAATTTGGGGGCTTTCCCCTCAAGAGCTTTGCACTGCTGAGGGCGAAGAGAGTACTTTATGAAAATGGGGGGAAATTCTTCCCAGTAAGCAATTCATGTGGTGGAGACTCTGAAGTGGCCTGCTGACTGGCTGGACAGTGCTGAGGAGACAGAAGTGAGACATGGCAGCAACAGCTGCTGCTGCTGCCCATTGTGGAAGCTCAAGCCCTTTCTTGAACTGGTTTCATTCACTCAGCTGGCACTGGAGAGAGAAAGCATTCTTATATCTTCAACAGGGGCTCCATTTTCTCTGCTTCCTTGGTTATTCAGAAGGGTCACAGGCAGCAGCCTGGAGGACAGAACAGAAACAAGCTTCCTGCTAGCAAGTTACTGTAGTCCAGGTGGCTAGCCTGTTTCTTCTAGGCTGCCCCAATCCCAGTCCCTCACAATGTCTCTAAGAGGCCTAGCAGTGGCTGTATAGTCTCCACATAAAACCTTCAGTGGCTCCTTGGTGCCTCTTGTGTACATGCCTGAAACACCTGAAGGCATCTGCTTTGCTGGTCCCCTGCCTGTCATCTATGCCCTTTCCTTTTGAAATCCTAGATTCTTTGAAGTCTCAGATCACCTGGAGCCCTGCCCTGATTGTCTTGCTTTGTATAGCTATCTCAGTTAGGGTTTCTATTGCTCTGATAAAGCACCATGACCAAAAGTGACTTGGGGAAGAAAGGGTTTATTTCAGCTTAAAACTCTTATGGAAGTCAGGGCCCGGAACCTGAAAGCAGGAAATGAAGCAGAAGCCATGAAGGAATGCTGCTTACTGGATTGCTCCTCCTGGTTTGCTCAGCCTGCTTTCTTATACACCCACAGATAACCTGCTCAGGGTTGCCACCAACCACACAGGGCTGGGCCCACTCACATCAGTCACTAATTAAGAAAATGCTCACAGGCTTGGCTCAGGCAGTCTGATGGAGGAACTTTTTCACTTGAGGTTCCTTTCCCTAGAAAACTATAGTTTGTGTCACATTGACAAAAAACAAGGAGGTAGCTCTCAGAAGAGAGAAGCCTTTGACTATATTGTAATTCTTCAGGGCATGCCAATTGTTTTCTACAAGTAACTAAGCTTAATGCTGCCATAGGCCTCCATCTCCCCATTTCTCCCCGAGCAAAGTAGAATTCCATGTGGTGCCCATAACATGTGTAGATTCAGTATGTTTGGGGACTGTTGCTCACCGAGCCCCCATCTCTTGTACCTTCTCAGGTTCACCATTGTTGCAGAGAGCCTGCAGCAGGTCCGCCAGCAGCTTAAAAAGCTGGAGGAGTTGGAACAGAAATTCACCTATGAACCTGACCCTATCACAAAAAACAAGCAGGTGTTATCAGATCGCACCTTCATTCTCTTCCAACAGCTCATTCAGAGGTAAGGCCAGGCAGACCGACCATCCAGAAGACCATCATCTATGCTCATTTGGACAGTTGGGAAGGGTTTGATGGTGTCACGTGGAGTTTGGCTACTCTGCTTTGGCTCTTATCATCCGGTCTAGTGCTTCCAGCCATCTGCCCAGGAAGTCTTTGTATCATGAAATGAAACACACACACACACACACACACACACACACACACTTATTTTTGAAATGCCTTGGCTACTTTGAAATGCAAGGCCTGGGCAATTCTAATTCCCCCGGAGGCTGTACTCCTGGCCACAGTGTTACCTTCTGTGAGGCCCATTGGTCTTTGCTGCCCAAGATGCTTCTGGGCAGCCCTTTTGGGGGCTGTTTTTTCTTTCCTCCTACATTTCGGATGATCTTCCCTCTGCAGCTCTAAATCTGATCCGTCTCTCCCCACCCCCACCCCAGTCATGGCAATTCTGTTTCTCCTCCCCCTTTTGGCCTAGCCCCTGCAAATCTAAGGGCCCCGCCCTGTCTCCCTTTGCCCAGCCATTGGCTGCTGGCATTTTATTGATGGATTAAAAACCAATTGAGGACAAGGACTTTCAGTGTCTGGATAGTAGATTCCTAATTAGGGAATCAACTCAAAGCATTAGAACCAATTGCCAACATGATGGGGCTTATCGGTTTTTAACAGCACTTGATTCTGTGTGTGTCCCGCGCTTATGCCCATGTCTCTTCCTTCTTTTGGCTTCCCTTAGCCAGTATGTGCCAGGCCCAGCAAGTGTGACGTTAAATGCCTGTCCTCCTCCCCCTGTACTGTGGCCTCAGCCTGTACCAGGCTCTAGCATCCTGCTTCCCATCAGCCTTTCTCAGCCTTTCCCCCGGGTTTGGAGACCCACAGCAGGATTTTGGTCTGGTCCTTCCTTGCCTGGTAACCACATGAATTCCAGCTATACCATCAGGCCCCTTTTCCACAGTGTCCCGTAGGCCGCTCCACACTTGCAGCTGACATTACATTCACCCAGTTTGTCAGTCTCTCCAAATATCGTTCAAGGCTCCAAGTGTTTTCAGTCTTTCAAGTTTTCCATCTATTGTCTCCTTAGAGAAAAGTTATTAATTTATTTTCATTGTGTTAACGTGATGAAAATGCTAATTTATCTATGTTTCTGGGACATTGACAGCTCCTTTGTGGTGGAGCGACAGCCGTGCATGCCAACTCACCCTCAGAGGCCCCTGGTCTTGAAGACTGGTGTACAGTTCACCGTGAAGCTGAGGTAATGAACATACAGTTTTGTGCCTTTAATCCCCCTTTTTTCCACCCTGACTTGCTTCAAATTTATAATGCCCCTGCCTCAGCTTTCCAGGTGCTGTACACCTAGCCCTTCGATTCTCCTTTATAAAATGGTTCCATGGAGTGATCTAGAGAAAACGATTTTTGAGTAGTCATTTTAATATGAAATCTTACTTTGAATAGCCGATGTTTATGCTCAAAATAGAAGTATGTATAGTGCATATATACACATGTGCCTGGTTTTACTCATTGTAAATATAGTACATTTTTATAGTAAAAGGATCTTAGCGTAGGGAAAATTGAAGTCAGATCAAGAACCCCATGACCAAGTTCTCAGGACAAAGGAAATTTATTTGCACCAGAGGGAACAGAGGTCAGGGATAAGGAACAAAGACAGGATATAGAGGAAGAGGGAGAGGAGGAGGGAACAAGGGAGAGGGGAGGGGGGGGGGGAGGGGGGGGGGGGGATTTGTTCCGGATTGGAACAAAGGACTGTCTCTGGATAGAGGGGAGGCACATGTGGCCCATAGAAAAATGGCTGTTTATAAAGGTAAAGGGGGGGCTCCCATGTCAAGATGAGGTGTCTAATTTTCATTGGGCATGTTAATTAGGTGAGCCAAAGGGGCTTTTAATTGCTGGACTTGACTTCAGTTCTTAGATCGATGGACTTTGGTAGTCAGCCTTGGGAGGAAGAAGTAGCCAAAGAAGGGACTAGACCTTGGTGGGTAGCTTTAGGAATGTAATCTAATGGGGTTTTTTGCTAGGCAGAGTGAATTGAGGAGAAGGGCAAAGCCTGTCAGAGTCATGTTTGCCACACTCGAGCTGACCAGAGTGCCTTCTCTTCAAATTTCAGAAATGTTTATAGATAAAGTTTCAAGCAGCCTTCCCCAGATGTGCGTAGGCCCATAATAGAGCTTTGTGGATCCTAGACAGACACTGACGTAGTGTGTGAGTGTAGATTGTCGTGTTTACATTTTTCTGATGAGTGAATTCGTATCTTTCACCAGACTGTACCAGTGCTCTGTGATCTAAATGTCCATGGACAGCTGCAGTGAATAACCCCTATCTATTCTCCCATAATTTTGTACACAGGTGTGCATGTTTCAGACATAGGCACATGCACATAAGCATCTGGCATACAGCGTTTCAGTTGTTAAAACTAGTATTACGTTTGTATGCAGTCTGCTTTTGTCCTTGCTGCAGTGGTAGGGATGCTTCTGTGGATACTTTACTGTGTTCTAGGGAGTGGCTGCATTCAGTAATTACTGCTCAGGAGACTAGCAGCCTGGAAGGGCTGGGCTTGTCTGCTGTGGGGTGCTGCTGTGAGTTCATGGATGCTGTTACTCTGCCAGGCAGCCCTACAACAAACATGAACACCAGTGGAGTCTAGAACCCATAATGGACAGAAAAGAGGAAAGCCAGTCCCTCACCTGCTCCTGATCAGAGTCCCCAACCCCCTCCCTAGGTCTCTAGCTATCAGAGCGGAGGCACATGGCGCCCTAGTCCACTCTCTTTCTACAGCCCTGGTGCCACCCTGCTGTCATCTGATTATTTTCTCCCAACAGCATAGGAAATTAAATAAAAGTTTTGTAAAGAGTGATATTCACATTTTTTGCCAATAGAGTATTGATTAGAAGTGGAAATTTTGATTAAAACTGTGCTGACAGGTTATATAAAAAAGCAGCTGTTTTTACTGATGTCTTTCTAGAGTGTAAAGTCAGTGCTATGTTCTGTTAGAGTTTAATGTTAGAATTTTGTCCCAGCATTGCCAGCTAGGAGCTGACTCTACAAATACACATAAGAAGAAAAGCCAAAAAGCTATAGAAACTTGTCAGTGCATTTAACAACCGTAATCTAAAAGTGGGGAGAGTGGTTTATATAAATGTTCACAGTTGGGGAATTTGCATAATAAATAAATTTTAGTCAATAGCTTTTGTTAAGGTCATGACTATTATTTTTCTTTCCAGACTGTTGGTGAAATTACAAGAGTTGAACTATAACTTGAAAGTGAAAGTCTCATTTGACAAGTAAGATTTCCTTAATCTTATCTAAGATGCTTTTTAAAATGCTGGTTCTGTTTACCTCTCCATCATTCTTCCCCAGGGCTGCACTGTAGGTCCTGAGGCCATAGCCTGTAAGGAGAGGCACCCAGTGGGCTACCCAGGGCCAACACCAGCCATCCTAGCGGACTTCGATTACTGGTTCTTTTCTGAGGCTTGGGAGCTTTGCCTAGAGAATGTGCTCTCTAGAATAGAATAAACAGAAGAACAAACAGAGGAAAGCAAACAGAGGAAAGGAGATTGCCTTCATCAAGTCTTACAGCAGTTGGGCTTCACACATCACATCTCTTAGGCCAGAGCCGGAGAAGAGGCCCTTAGTGCAACACACACAAAGATCCAGGCTTGTGCATCTGTAGCCAGGGGGATGGCTGTTCCTGGAGTGAGGTTAGAGACATCTGGGGCAGGCGTGAGGGGGTGTGACAGGGGTGGGTGTGAGGCACAGTGGAGCATGCTATATTCTCTTATGTTTAGTTGCCAGCACTGGAGGAGACAGAATGGGAAAAGCACTATCTTGTTACTTTCTCAAAATCACTCCAGACAACAGGGAGTGGGATAAAGCTTAGCTGCTTTGTGATGTCCTCTTGTTTCTGGGGCAACAGAGCATCGCTGTTTGTAGGTCACTAGTGCTGAGACAGGGGATGAGCTCCTTACAGCTGTTAACCATTTATGCCTTACAGTTTCCTATACTGTTAAGCTGGCAGCAGGCCGTATGAGAGAGAAAGGCCAGGCAGGTGGCTTACCACCCATGACATTCAATGTTACTTGATCTCACTGGCATGAGTGGGAAGGGACAAGTGATCAAAAGGACAGGGACCACAAGCATAGATGATCCCCTATGAGTTTATACATGGTTTATGTGCTTTTATGAGATCGGTCTTGCTCTGCAGCACGTGCTGGCCTGGAACTCACGGTCTTCTGCCTCTGTCTTCTGCATGTCGAGATTCAGGTGTGTGCCAGTGTCCCTGCTCATAGATCTGGTTCTTTATTCCTCAATCCCTTTTCTCATGTCCTCCTTCTCCTCTCTCTTCCTGTTTTAAAGGAAGGAAACATACGTTCTGAATAAACCACAAGGGACGGTGAGCTAGGAAGTAACTACAGAACCCCCCACAGCCAATATATTTATTTTCTCTTTTATTTATATGTCTATGTAGTCATATGTATCTATTTTGTATCTATTAAGTCTTATTTTAAATTCTCATTTTTTTTTTTTACAGAGATGTGAACGAGAAAAACACAGTAAAAGGGTAGGTATAGCATCTGCACAATACTTTGCTATCTTGTTCGTCTAGTAGTTAGAAGCATTTTAAGGATTTATGTCTTGCATGTATAGATTTCGGAAGTTCAACATCTTGGGTACGCACACAAAAGTGATGAACATGGAAGAATCCACCAATGGAAGTCTGGCAGCTGAGTTCCGACACCTGGTAGGCAGAGCAATTTGCTGTCTTGATTCTGTCTCTGGGTCCTTTGGAAGTCTTAAAGTATTGGTCCCTAGACTTTCCCAACTGTGGGATCCTGATGCCTTCTTCATGTCCAGAGTCTCCTTGCTGTGTGTTTTGACGGGGGCTGGACCGACCTCGGTAAAGTGCTTTCTAAACTTACATGTGCAGAAATCATATGAGAGCTTGCCGCCTCCTCTGTGAGCAGCCCCTATGGTTCCAGCAGCATCCTAAGGAATCCATTTCCAAGTTCAGTCTTCACCTCTCCTGCCTTCCAAGTGTGTGGTAGCCTGACTACCAATGTTGCTAGAGAAGGAAGCCTCATTCCACTGGGTAGAAGGGTGTCACTTTCCTCCGATCTTCATGAACCCAGTGTTGGGGCTGAGCCTGAAGGGAGGTTAATGGTAACTTGTCACTGGGTACCAGCTTGTGAGCTTCAGACTTCATAGCTTGGGAACTACGTATGAGGCGAGAGCCTCCATCCAGCTTGGAAGTCTGAGGGTGTCCAGATTTGCCCTTTAAAGCTCAAGGATTGAAATCTGAACTGGGAGAATAGGTCAGCCTGGTGTGCTGAGCCTGGTCTGGACGACTCTGCAGAGACCAGCAAGAAGCTGTTTCTTGTGCCTGGGGCCATGAAATCACTGCTGAAGGTGCTTGGTGTACCATTGCATGCAGACGGAATGGGCCTTGGCTCTGGGGCATCATCTCCCTCAGAGTACCCGCACTCCACCAGCTTCCGGAAGAGGCACTTTCCCTCTTGTTCTGAGGAGATTGTCACACCTTTCTTTCTAGTCCTGACTGGGACTATGAATAAACACATCGACTCTAATGATTAACTTGCCATTTGGTTTCTTCTTTTACAGCAACTGAAGGAACAGAAAAACGCTGGGAACAGAACTAATGAGGTAAGCAACTGTGGGGGTGCAGCAGGTCCTGACAGAACAGATCTGTTCTAAGAGGGTGCATCACAGAGTCCTGGGACCTGACAGGGAAGAGCACTTGGGGTGTTTGCGGGGATGATAAAAACACTCTCCCGTGAACTTTCTGATTGAAAGGCAGTTTAACCCAGTTTCATCGGCCCTACAAAGACAGCCAACCAGATGGAGCATGGTGGGCTTTCACATTGAAGACCCAGAAGTTAGCAGGGTTTAGCTCAGAATGCACAGAACAGCTGGAGAGGCTGAAGGTGACTGTCTTGGTTAGGGTTACTGTCGCTCTGAGGAAACACTGTGAAGAAAAGCAAACTGGGGAGGAAAGGGTTGATTTGGCTTAACTTCCACACTGTCCATCTCTGTAGGACGTCAGGACAGGAACTCAAGCAGGGAAGGAACATGGAGGCAGGAGGGTATCTGGCTTTTGCTACTTTGTGGGTTCTTTTTTTCTTCCACCCTTTTTACCCTCCCCCTCCCGTTGAGCCCCCTAACACTAGATAACGAGAGAAAAAAAGACAGAGCAGAGAGGAAAGAGATCTCAGAATAAAGTCAGGGCTGGGAAGGGAGTGATGCTCCTGATAGACTACTTCCTGCTGATAAGGGGGCGCCCTCGGGGCCCTAGCGTTTCTATACCCTCTGAAACTTCCCAGAATTCCAAATGTCACACAGTCGCAGAAACTAGCTGTAGCTGGCAAAACCGTGCCTCCGCTAGAGCTAGAGCACGAGGCAAATCAGTCAGCTGCTGAGGACAATCCAAAGCAGCCCCCACATCCCCACGCCTGGGATCAAAACGAAAACATACTCATATTTCTGTGTTTTTAAAAGAACCCAAAATCTCAGAATTTTCACTACACGGGAGTTGATACAGAGGCTATTGAGGGGTGCTGCTTACTGGCTTGCTTCCTATAGTTCACTCAGCCTGCTTTCTTATAGAACCCCTTCCAGGGTTGGCACCACCACCCACAATGGGCTGGGTTCTCCCCTATCAATCACTAATTAAGAAAATACCATATAGCTGACCCTTATAGGGGCATTGCCTGAATTGAGGTACCCTTCTCTCGGATAGCTCTTGCTTGTGTCAGGTTGATGTAAAGTTAGCCAGCACAGTGACTGATTCTGAAGATCTAGTGTCTCAGAGGGTTCCCTGCCATTGCATCTCCTACACTGTAGCATTGTTTTGTCATAGATCCCGTGTTACAGCCTGGGCCTTAGTTATGTTCGTGATGACTGAAAAGTGAGAAATGGTTGGGCATGTAGTGCAGGCCTTTAATCCCAGCAGTTGGATGCAGAAGTAGGGGAATCTCTGAGTTGGAGGCCAGCCTACTACAGAGTTCCAGGACAGCCAGGGATGTTACACAGAGAAACCCTTTCTCAGAGAGAGGGGGTGGGGGGAGAAAAGAAGGGAATGAGAGATGGACAGAGGGATAATCTCAGCCTGGGTTGGTTTGACATTGTCTTTAGAGCACACATTGTTGGCTGTCATTCCACGTCACGACCAGTGGAGGTCACTGCAGCTACAAGACAAATGCTGGTCTGTGCAGCACAGACACCAGCTGTCTTTGTCACTTCCTAGGTCTAGCAGCTGTCTCTATAGTTCCAATATGGTGTGACACAAAAGAGATGTATATGAAGTCACTTTGAAACTATCCCTTTCTACCAAACCAAAGCACTTAGGACCAAGCATATGTGGGTTAGTTAGCACTTTCAGGAGAGGCTCTGACTGGAAAGACCCACCCTCAGGTCCACTGCCCCTGTAAGATGTGTGGGAGCCGGCAGGTGGCTGGAGGTCAAGGGGTCATAGCTGGTGGATAAACCCACTTGTAGTTGCCACTTTCCTATTGGTGTTCCTGTCTCTGAATACACAATCCTTGCCATAATTACAGACGCTTTTAAGAGAACACCGAGAAGCTTAGGATAGTAAAATCTGGGGTATTACTAAGTTCTGAAGTCTGAGTTCTAGATCACAACTGATTTTAGGATCTCTACAACCTACTTGGGTTTTGAGAGTTGTTTTCTTTTCCTTTTGGAAGGGGCCTCTCATTGTCACTGAAGAACTTCATTCTCTTAGCTTTGAAACCCAGTTGTGCCAACCAGGCTTGGTGATTGACCTTGAGGTAAGATTTACAACTTCCTAAGGAAGAATACACTTTATCTTTACTTCCACAAAGGTTGGTTTTTCAGTTTTTATTTCAGAGTTATTTACCTAATTGTTAAAAATGATGATCCATTTAAAATTATTATTATTTTTAAAATTTTGTGTGTATGGATGTTTTATCCACATGTACGGTCTGTACACCACATGTATGTGTGGTGCCTGCAGAGGCCAGAAGAGGGCGTCAGATCCCCTGTGTTAGAACTCAAACTTGGGCCCCCTGGAAGAGCAGGCAGTGCCCTTGACTACTGAGCCATCTCTCTTGTCCCCAAGGTGATCTTTTCCAGCTAATGCTGTGTTGGCATTAATGATCTAGGAAGCTGGAGACTTGAACTAACCTTAAAACTTTGCAAAAGAAATGTTCTGATTGTCCTAGCCACTGTTGAGTGTTTAGCTATTAGAAGGGAGATTCAAATGATTTCAAGGTCTTTGTTCACTTTCAGACCACCTCTCTTCCTGTCGTGGTGATCTCCAACGTCAGCCAGCTCCCCAGTGGCTGGGCTTCTATCCTGTGGTACAACATGCTGGTGACAGAGCCCAGGGTATGGTAAATATATGTGCTTTATTTAGTACAGTTGACCAAGGTTGCTGCTGCTGCTGGCTGCTCTGGTCACCAGGTGTTGGGGAAAATAGTGCCAAGCCCCACGGCATCACTGAGGACCTTGTGTGAGGGGAAAATAGTCATGCATGTGTGCTGGGCATGGGAACAGTGATTTTCCTTCCGTGTGGACGAACTCAGGCAGTCAATGGCTTTATTTCTCTGCTTGTAGAGGGAGTCCTTCCGTGTTGCTTGTTTTTAAATGTATGCATTTGTTAAATGGGTATTCATGTTCTTAAGCAGTAACACACTGCAGACTGGTCAGTGGATTCTCGCTAGGAAATTCTGTGTTCTGTAAAGGAGTCAGGAGCTCTGGTTAATCAAATACAGAATCATTGCTCCCAGGGGAAAATTTGGAGCTCAGCTTCTGTGTCCCCTTAGTTCCAGCATTCTTGGCAGCCCATTTGCAGGTAACGTGAGTGTGCTTCTTTTTAAAGGCACCGTATCTCGTGTATCTAATGACTTGTTTCACTGTGACTCGTGCCTGAGTGAAGCTTCCCCAACATACTCTCTCCATAAAGTCCCCCCAACTTTCCTGTGCCTAGCACCATTTTAAACAATGAAGTTACCCACAAAAATCACAAAAATGTGAAAACCAGACAGGCCAAAATAATTGTGAGCTGCAAAAAAAAGCCAGGATAGTGTAGTGAGTAAATAGATTCACAAGCGTGAACCTGCTAATTCTGAGGATTCTCATCCCCAGCTGTGACAGCCTGTGTGTCACCTAAGGCAGCCCTGAGCTCGGTCTGGGGCAGGCTGGGTCTGTCTGAGCTTTATCTGTGGCAGGTGGCTTCTTTGTAACCCCAGCTTCTGGGTGTTTTCTTTCCAGAATCTCTCCTTCTTCCTGAATCCCCCGTGTGCTCGGTGGTCCCAACTTTCAGAGGTGCTGAGTTGGCAGTTTTCATCAGTCACCAAGAGAGGTCTCAATGCAGACCAGCTGAGCATGCTGGGAGAGAAGCTTCTGGGTATGATGGACATACACCCACGAGTCTGCTTTCTGTTTCTTAGATCAAGGCTTTGAAAACACCATTGCATCCTGTACACTAATTTTTGAGCAAGGATCTTAAAGGGAAATTTTTAGATTATGAGCCTGAAATAAGATATTTATTATTATATATGTAATATATATTATATATTATTTATGTATATGACACTGTTGCTGTCTTCAGACACACCAGAAGAGGGCATCAGATCCCATTACAGATGACTGTGAGCCACCAAGTGGTTGCTGGGAATTGAACTCCGGACCTCTGGAAGAGCAGTCGGTGCTTTTAACCACTGAGTCATCCCCCACGCTCCTGAAAGATGAGCTCTTAACTGTCCTTAGAAGCAAAAGAGGAAAGTCTCTTACATAATGAAGTTCTAGGCTTAAAAACCCCAGGGTCTTGTGCCAGCTGGGCCCTTGTTGCAGGAGGCAGAGCCACAGTTTTGTCTGATCAGGCAGTCTGGACCATGGCAGATAGTTCTTTCTCACTGGCTAAAGTCAGAAGACTTATTCATCTTCTACAGTGAAAAATCAAAGCCTCCCTTATCACTGACAGCCCTTCCAATGAACCAGAGTATCTGAACCGTGTCTTTAAAATTCCATCGACACTGTTGTTCAGGTTTGCCGACTGTGTAGCAGGGTGACATAGACTGTAGATGAAGTGGGCCTTTCCTAACTGGAAGTGTCTCAGCAGGGTCTTCACTCCCGGGTATACATTAACAAAGGTCTAGGACCTACCTTGTTCTGTGTCCACATTTGATAAGATGCAAGGATTCTTTTTTTCCTGCTTTTTGTAGCTTATCTGTGGTTTTCTTTAAACAAAAGTAGTGGACTTAACACACTGACCACATGCTGCGTTAATTTATATGGCTAATTATGTTTATGGTTTGTATCAGTTTGAACCATTGTCCAATTTGTAAGAAGGCTGAGGAAAACTACAGTAAGCTTATAAAATCCCCCGGAGGTAATCTTGGTCTTATTTTGAACTGAGCATTTAATCTGTAGGGCTTTTTGTGGGGAGGGACTTCATGTAGGCAGTTAGAGGGACAGTGGGAAATGGTAGGGACAAGAAGGGCTTCTCCACAGAGCCTTCAGGGAGACGGATCACGCCAAAGTCAGATCAACCTGCAAGGGCATGTCTCCTGGGGTGGGACTTGTAGAGATCTGTCTGCTCTCTGGGAAAGGAGCTAAGAGGCACCAGATGGCTGGCTTGATGTTTCAGTTTTCTCTGCACTTTCATACTCAGATGCTCAATAATCCCCCATGCATTCCTTCATGCTGTTGGAATCAAACCAACAGACAACAGCGTGGTTCACATCTGTGATCTCAGGCTGGTGGAGTCAGAGGCAAGGGTGGAGAACAATGAGTTTGAGACCTGACTGGGCTACACAGGGAGACCCTGTCTTAGAAAATAAAGGGGTGAAACAAAACCACCATTTGTAGGTTTTAGACTGCTTGCTGGTCCTCTCAGTCTGTGTAATTGCTGGTCCATTTCAAGTTAATATACCAGAGAATATCACCTATGATGTAGTCACCCTTTGCAGTCCAACTAGAGCTGCAGATCAATTTCTGTTTGGTAAAAAAGGCTATCTTTTGTTTGTTTGTATGTATGTCTGTGTTTTTAGGCCCTAATGCTGGCCCTGATGGTCTTATTCCATGGACAAGGTTTTGTAAGGTGGGTACTCCCTGAGTTTTACATCCTGAGTCTGAGTTCTTCCCACTCTGGGAGTGCTCCTATTTCTCACTGTGGTACTTCACTGTTTGCTTACTCTGGCATGTTCAGCTGTCCCTTTCAGACCCCCTAGGACAAATTGTTTACTTTCCTGCAGGGCAGGGCAGGAGGTTGGTCTGCAAACAGAGTCGGCAGGCAGGAAGCACCTGTCTGAGTGATAACATATTACATTCCTCATACCAGCCTCTTCATCATCAGGAGTTCAGAGGTTTGGCTAGGGCAATGTGAAATGTGTGCCCTGGAGTTGTGTAGAGCTGCTCCAGCTGAGGGCACTTGCACAGGAGTCATGAGCTGGAGCTGAGCAGCTCATGCTGGGTTCTGCTACAGTGAGGGCACTCTTGGTTTCCAGTAATCAGGGAAATCATCTTTGCTGCGTGCTACTCTTGGGAAAGGGAGCCAAGGAGGGAAACGCTCTAGCAAGTCAATAAGAGGCAGGGGGAGTCAGGCATCCCCACTCAGGAATGACTGCCACTCTTGCTTGATCTGGAGTCTCTTTGGAAGGGCAGGGCAAAGCAGTGCTTTGGTTAACTAATTGTGCATTTGTATACTTTCAGGAAAATATTAATGATAAAAATTTTTCCTTCTGGCCTTGGATTGATACCATCCTAGAACTCATTAAGAAGCACCTGCTCTGCCTCTGGAATGATGGGTAAGGGTCACTGAGTGCTCTTAAGGCTGGGACAGGGTGTGATCTGGCCTTCAGTATTTGGCAGGGTTTTTGTCTTGCTCAGAGATGCACACTTACCTGGTATAAAGCTCCGTGAAAGGACACCCTCAGGAGATTAAGCATGTCTTAGGACATCTATCTATCTATCTGTCTGTCTATCTACCTATTTTTTAAAGCTAAATTAAAAACAGAAACCTCTTAGTGCCATTGATGTATTTATTCATTCCCATGAAAATTAGCAGTATTTACTATACTGCCCCAGTAAAGAATCCGAAACCACCAGGTGGGGCTGTGCAGACCTTTAAAAGGCTGAGGC
Organism: Rhynchomys soricoides; assembly: GCA_019843965.1. Classification (NCBI taxonomy): domain Eukaryota; kingdom Metazoa; phylum Chordata; class Mammalia; order Rodentia; family Muridae; genus Rhynchomys; species Rhynchomys soricoides. The sequence goes on along the minus strand of JADRCH010000143.1, from coordinate 2,683,968 downwards.
AGAGGCAGGCAGATCTCTGCTCATGGCGTAGCAAGTTCCAGGCACCCAAGGCTGACAGTGAGACTTGGTCTTCTCTGTTTAAATAAATAAATAATAAGTATAAGTAAAAGAAGGGAGACAGAAAGAAAGAAAGAAAGAAAGAAAGACAGACAGAAAAAGAAACAGAAGGTATTTAGCTCATTCATTCCCAGAATTGACTGATACCTCAGTAGTACCTGTCAATTGACCAGAACTGTTGGTGTTTGCAAACTTGTTATCTGAGGCTGCATCTCCAGTACAAGATGCATATGCAGACATTTTCATGATGTTTAAAGTCAGCAAGTAACAGCAGAAGACTCTTTGCCTGTTTACCGAGCAGCATCCTGTGCTGTGTTCATCTTGATTCTTACTTAGCACACAGATCTATAAGTGAGATGCTTCTTTTAAGTGCCAGTTGAACATTTTGAAAGTATACATTTTTGTAATATGTCCTCTTGTCAAATGGCAGCAAATCTCTTAGACTGTAAGTCAAAATGGAAAATTAAATTCATGAATGAAGCACTAAGTCTCTCCATTAATCTCTTTAATATCCAGGTGCATCATGGGCTTTATCAGCAAGGAGCGAGAACGTGCTCTGCTCAAAGACCAGCAGCCAGGGACGTTCCTGCTCAGGTTCAGTGAGAGTTCCCGGGAAGGGGCCATCACATTCACATGGGTGGAACGGTCCCAAAATGGAGGTGGTGAGTGAAGTGTCTCATACATGTCAGCCTGCCCCACACGTCTGTAATCTCTCGCTGAGGATCAGCGCTGAGGATCAGACCGTTTGAATAGCTTTGGAACGGAAATAGCATATCCTATTACACAGCCTAGCTCTCCATAGAGACTTAAAGCAGTGGGAACACTAGTGATATGCTGCCCGGAAATGTGTTGTGGAAATGATGCATTTCAAAGCAAGGCCAAGTTTTTCCTTTCTTTTGGGGTTATTGCTTGCAGATCAAGGGTGTGAATCAATCTTATCTGCTCCCAGGTGTTGGAAGGGGTCACATTTCCCACAGTGTATGACTTCAGACTCGACTCATTCTGGAGTAAATTGCCCCGTGAGGACAGGCATTGTGAGATGCGGTCCTGCAGATTCCTCCACATGCTGTTAGCAGGAACTGCTAGGGTAAGGTGTAGCTCCATCCACTTCAAGCAGAGGAGCTGTACCTTCATCTCTGTCGTGTATTAGATTTCTATTTAACCAAATGGCTAAAACACTCTAAAATCATGGTATTATGCAGCAGGTTGAACAGAACAGATGGGAAAGGTAATTTAACACACTAATAGTTGCTTAAGGCTTGCTTGGAGAACGGTAGGGAAGCTGGGTGTCCTAAGACTTTCTGCTTTCTTCGGATAGATTCAGAAAGAATAGTCTTGTGATTCTGCTGATCTTTGTTCCAATGAAACGAGGCCTGGAATCAGGGCCTAGTGCAGGCAGTGGGTGCTGAGGCCTGCCTGGTTTCTTTTTTCTAGGCAGTTCATATCCTAACTGAGAGATGAGGCTGAGAAACTGATCAAAGAGGAAGGCACTCAGTGGCCAGGAAAGTGTAAGCAAAGGAGCACCAGCTACAAGGATTTAGGGTGTAGGATAGTTAGGGAGAGAGCGAGTCAGAGACAGACAGACAGAGGGAGATGGAGAGCCCAAGCTCGGAGGGGGAGTGCACACCCAGAGGTGGGGTTCTGGGCTCCAAATGAGAGAACTGAAGCACAGCATATTCCCTGGAGGGCTAGAGGGAAGGAACAGCACAGGGCATCTTGGTTTTGTTTCAAGAATTGCTTCCTTTAATAAAATAGGGTTTTTCTATCTGAAAGGAAAAGCAGAAAGTGAGCTGATCTTTAATGACTTGATCTGTAGCCTGAGCCTAATGACAATGTGTGTGTGTGTGTGTGTGTGTGTGTGTGTGTGTGTGTGTGTGTGATTAGTTATCTATCTGCAGACAGGCCTTGCTTTGCTAAGGGTGCAAGCTTGAGATGGTTTGGGCTAGAATTAGACCCTGATGGGATTTGAATATCAACAAGTACGTGGTTACTAAACAGTGTTTTCCCTCCTTTTAAAGCAGAAGTGTGACTCCTTTAAAAGTACAGCAGGCTCTCTGATTTCCCCCTGGGCTGTGTCTGTGCTGCTTTCGTGCTCTCTGGGGTGCCTGGGACTCACTGGACCTCCCTGGTTTCCTCCTTGTAGAACCTGACTTCCATGCCGTGGAGCCCTACACAAAGAAAGAACTTTCAGCTGTTACTTTCCCAGATATCATTCGCAATTACAAAGTCATGGCTGCTGAGAACATACCAGAGAATCCCCTGAAGTATCTGTATCCCAATATTGACAAAGACCATGCCTTTGGAAAATACTACTCCAGGCCAAAGGAAGGTGAGTGCTAAGCAAGCTGTGGGTCCCCATGAGGAAGAGTGCAGCAAGGCCCTTCCTGGTACTCCATGGCTCCCAGACAAGTCAATAACGCACATTGGTCCTCACTGTGCTATAGATGGATCTTAGTGGCACAGACACCAACTGTAATATTACCAATGTATCGTTCTCTTGAATTAATGAAGCAGGCTTTTAAAAACATAGCATAAACTCAATAAAGTTGAAATGCATTGATTGCCCTAATGTGGCTATTAAGAGATGCATATGTATTTCTGTTTTAAGGATATTAGAAAAGTCTGTTTCTGGTCTTGTATATTTCTTATTACTTTTTCCACATAGAAGGAATTGGTTGCAAAGCTAACCAATTTCTTCTAGCCTGCTTGGGTTAAAATGGAGGAAACTGAGGGCCAGGGTCAGTGAGTGGCCCATTCAGGTAGGCTCAGTTACTTGTGGGAACCTGTTGTTGTTAGTGACTATATGAACAGGAAACCCCCTCTTAGGGTAAAAGCCTGCCTCCCCAGTCGTGGGATTACATTTGGAAAAGTTCAAGTTAGCTCCGTCCAGCTTTGCCACAAAGCTAAGTCTTTTGGAATCTGAAGTCTCACTGTCGGCACTTTAACCCTGCGGTGAGGATGCCTTCAGCCCACCCCTACTGCTGTGCATATTCCATCAGCTAGACCAGAGAGACCTTTGCACAATGGGCTTCATTCACCTTGAAGGACTCAAGCCTTGGGAAGAGGGGAATGGCTAGACTCCTAGCTTTGTCCTGGTTATTTCTCCATTCCCACTAGGATTTCAGTTGACTTAAGCAGGAAGGTCATGACCCCACAAAATTTCAGGACAATAAACTGTCAAGTAAATCAGAGTTGATCCCTCCAAGTGACTGTTCTATTCCTATGTGATTTCTGCTAATGTGAAGTATACATGGTGTGCTTGCTTGTAGCACCAGAACCGATGGAGCTTGATGACCCTAAGCGAACTGGATACATCAAGACTGAGTTGATTTCTGTGTCTGAAGTGTAAGTGAGCACAGAAGACTGGCTTGTTCAGAACCTCAAGCCAGCCCCAGTCCCTGGCTGGGGTCCATTGATTGCACTGGTTCGTGGCTTGCTTTTCCAATGTAACTGATGTTGCCACCACAGTCGGACGCTCTGGAAAGATCATAACTAGTCCTGGTGTCAATGCTTACCAGCATTTTACTGTCGTAAGATAAAAAATACCAGCAACAACAACCTGCCACCCAAGCCCACAATAAACAAAATAAAAATGAAACAAAGTTGTATGCAAGGACTTCCCTAACTGACACTTTGAAAAAAGCATGAATAAAAAAGCCAAAACTCGATGAGTGGAGAAGCAGTTCTTTTCAAGTAAAGGCCAAAGTTGGAACTGGGGTCCATTTTCTCCACTTGCTTTGATTCTGTCGTTTCATTCCATAGAAGGTAGAAAGTGTTGGAAAAGTCATTGTCAGTTATTTGCTTGCGGCACTGTCTGGGGGTGAATGGATGTAGCCTTCATGTAGAACCCTGTGGAGCAGCCTTATCTGCATAGACCTCAAGGTAGGGAAGAGGGATCCCCAGACATCTCTTGGTGCTTTTCTATCCAGGGTGAGCCTCGAGAGTCCACCACCTCAGGACAACACTGCACATGTTCACACCGAGGCTCCCCCAGGTAGCAGTGGCGTAGGCTTCAGTCTGGCAATTGCTCGTGTCTAAAGTCTAGTGTATCTATCCCAAGGGGCCGGGCTGGGGACATAAACCTATGATCTGTACTCTGTGAGATGCGTTTTATAAAGTGTAGTTTTTCTGAAATAGGAAGTGATATCTCAGCTTGCACGGTGGCCTACATAACTCAGGTGTTGACACTGCCCTCTCCTCTCTCTATTCCAGCCACCCTTCTAGACTTCAGACCACAGACAACCTGCTTCCCATGTCTCCAGAGGAGTTTGATGAGATGTCCCGGATAGTGGGCTCTGAATTTGACAGTATGGTGAGTACTGTGGCAGGGTGTTTCCACCTTGGGAAAGCCTGGGGCAGGTTGGTACTGCATTGGGCTGCCGTGAGGAGCCCAAAAGGGGGCTTTATTTTAGTTTATTTTTTTAAGATAAGCCTGTGTTTAAGCTAGCTGCTTCATCAGCAGGAATTTATCCCTAGCATTTCACATTCCTGTCTCCTGGGAGGTAGAAAGGTCCGGCCGTGTAAAAAGTTCACACACTAAGGGATCAAGGTTGTTTTCAGAGGCAGATATTTTCCTGTGGCTGCTGTGTCTATCTGGGGTCTCGGTGAAGGACTTAGGAAAAGATGGATGCCTGTCGGTTACACTGACTACACACTACCTAGCAGTGGTAAACAGTTCTGCCTGTGTTCTATCTCAGAACTCATTCTGCCAGCTTCTGAGGCTGTCAAGGACTTGGGCAGAATGAATGGCTCAGAGAGTGACTTATTGTGTCTCACTGTCTAAATAGAAACATGTGTTTACAAAAGAGAAAATCTTCTTTTGGGAGAATGTTTTTCAGCAGATTAAATAGTACGGTTTGCCTTTCAGCCTGGGAGCCATCATCCCACGGGTTTTGTTTGGGTGACTGGAGTCTTGCTGATGCTGTTTAGTTTTAAGCTCTTTTCCACATGTAGTCAGTCCAGTTCATTTTTCAAAGCTTGCCTAATGCTTTCCAAAGTCACTCTCTTAGCCACCGCAGGCCTTTCTTCATCACCATGTGCTTTGTGCACAGCACAAACGTATTCAGTAATGAGAAGGGTCAGGGGAGGGGATGGGAGAGAGGGGGAGCGGAATGCACACACATTCATGTGCCAGGGGCATGCTAGAATGTCACCTCAGCGATGGCTGTTTTTCCTGTGTGACTCTGACTCTGTTCTTCACCTCACATTAAAAATCTTAGAGAAGACCTTCTTCTAGCTTTGCGACTCATGAGCATTGCTCTGTTCTTCACCTCACATTAAAAATGTTAGAGAAGACCTTCTAGCTTTGCGACTCATGAGCATTGCTCTGTTCTTCACCTCACATTAAAAATGTTAGAGAAGACCTTCTAGCTTTGCGACTCATGAGCATTGCTAGTATGATCACAAAATAGCTGTTTTCTTGATGAAATGAGACTTGGGTCCATGTAACCTAGCACTCTGTTATTTCTATGAAAAAATGTTTTGTAAGTCTCATATGAAAATGGTGTAATGGTGAAGCTTGATTCAGAAAATATAAAATAGATGGAAGGGTCCATAAGGGTGAGCTTTTACACCTCCTTGCTCAGCAAATCACCTCACCATAGCCACCACCACCACTGCTTGTCAAGCTTCTCCCATGTACCAGGCAGAATGTGTTTGCATCTGTTAAGGTGCAGGCAGTGCTGGATGAGGAGTCTGTGATTGGAACTTGGCATGTGATGTTCCAACTGTCATCACCATTGTTGTCTGTGACCAGAGAACTAAGCTGTTAATTCCTCCATTTGTATAAAGAGCACTATTTTCAGTATGTTGGAAGGTGATACCGTGTGGCCTTTTATACCCTCAAATTCCAGGAAACAGGTTTGTAATCTTTGGACACCCCCTGTAGCTATTACATTTCAGTGTTTTGTTTTTTTTTTTTTTGTTTCATCTATGGAATAGATACATAAAGATATACAGATACAATGTTCACTCATCACAGTAGTCTCCCGATAAACCCCCAACAATCTCAGGACTCTAGCAGAGGCCTTGCCCTGCTCAGACAAGAAGAATGAGACTGGCCTATCAAATCACTGTAACTCCATCATGGTGTGCTCTGTCCTCAAGCTTATTCTCGACTTCTGTCCAACATTTGCTTTTGGAATTAGAGCATGTGAGCGAAGTGAAATGGCTGTCTGTAATCCAAGCAGTCTGGAGAGTGAGACAGGAAGGTCTCCTGCTGGAGGCCACACAGGGCTACATAGAGACTCTGTCACAAAATAAACAGAGTTGTTTTGCGCTCCGAGGTGGAGGTGGCTTATGGACTAAAAAGGTAGTCAGGGTTGAAGGTTGGTTCAGCCTTGACTCTAAGGCTCCTGAGGAATTGTCCATGAGGGCCAGTATACCGGTGCTGCCCTCGCTATATGACTTGGGTATTTATTTAGTCTAATATTTCCATAGGACAAGTCTTGTCCCTCTAGACTAGAATAGACCTAGCCTACTTTCCTAGAGGTTTTTGTCCAGAGCTCATACTAACAGATTGCCTACTATCTTTCTTCTGTTGTATTGGTCATTTTATACATGCTTTCAGACTTAATACTTTGACCAGACCTATGTGTTAGGCACTGTTAGCCAACTTAAGACACGAACTTCCGGTTTATAGAGGTTAGTAAGCCAGTCACATAGTGACAGGATATGGATGCAGGTTTTCTTCATCTCTCTCTCACCTTCTCCCCTGCTTCTATAGTACATCATTTGAACTACAGATTTGTGCCATTGGCCAGACTGCAACTGGAGGCAAACCCTTCAACGTGCTTTTCAATCTAAAATTGCTTTCCTAAAACTCAAGAGGCTTTGCGATCTAGTGGTGTGTTTATTTTGGTTCTGGCACTCAGGGCTGCAGAATTCTCTGTTGTGGTGCTGTCCTGTACCCTGGGGTGTTCAGAAGCCACCCTGGCATGTGCTCTCTAGAATACATGATGCCAATAGCACATACATGCCCATACCCTGCAACGATAGTGTTACAAATGCCTTCAGAGCAGCAGAGGAGCAGAACCATCTCAGACATCTGAAACTGCACCAGGGTGGAAATCAAAGTCAGTGGCAGGCCAGTGTTCTCTGAAGAACAGTTTGCTGACTCCTGTATCCAGGGCAGCTAGGCAGACTAGGGAGGGAGCTGAAGCTCTTCACAGTGATTTGACTTCTGATTTACTAGCCCACCTCTGAAACACCAGCTTTGTTTATTTTGCTTACTCAGTGGACTTTAAGGTAAAGTCATCACTTCCCCCCTCCCTCTCTCCCTCTGACACATGGCTCAGCATTTCCTCACACTCATTTTGAATGAGCCAACTTGCCATGCTGCTGTCCCCAGACTTGCATAACAGCAGAAAGCTTTATATAGTGTCTGGGATGAGTCACAAAATTAATCCAGCAGGCCAGACAGTAATAACCCATCCGTTTAGGTGGTGTAAAAGGCCCCGATTAGTTCCAGGAGAATGATAGGACATACTAGCCCTTCTGGTTCCACGGTGGTAGTTTGCTATAGGAAGCATTCTCCTGCTCCGCATTCTAGGAAGGCCAATGGTGTGAAGTGTATGAATCACATGTCATAAAGTCCATGTAATGAACCTAACTACATTTTGTCTCTTTTGCAGATGAGCACAGTATAAACACGAATTTCTCTCTTCTCTGGCGGCATTTTTCCTCCCATCTGTGATTCCTTCCTGCTACTGTTCCTTCACATGCTGTATTTCTAGAGAAGTGCAAGAAAGAACAGCACATGTGTTGCACCCTGTTGATACCAAGTGGCTATTTCTCTAATTAGAAACCTGTTACTCTGAAGGACTTCATGCATCTTACTGAAGGTGAAATGGAAAGTCACTTAAGCAAAATGTAAAAAAACAAAAACAAAAACCACAAAACACCAAGAGATCACCCAGGCATCAAGACTAGAATGCGAGTGTTTTGGGAAAGGTGAGGAGTAACTTTAGTAATGCTCTGTAATCAGTGCCCAAGCGCTGCACAGTATTGGAAAGATACACTGATGGGGGAGGGACCTTCTCGATGTAGGAATATTTCTGTCCCGGGAGATATTGGCATGTCCCCTCTCCTTTATGGCTGGAAGTCTTCCATTGGTTTACATGTGGCACGGTTCAAAGTCAACTTTAGATACAAGGATATGTCAAGCTATAGGGAGAAAACAGTCATGTTCCTTATTGCAGCTTCTGCATAGGCCATGTTAATCTAAAGGCATGGTTGCTTTCTCCAGGGATTATCTTTGTTGGTGGCTATGGCTAAAAATAATTAACACCAATAGAAGTAAGAACCTTTCCATGAGTACTCTCTGTTCAGTCTGTACTCCACCAAGCTAAACGGTTCTTCTTGTCTTTTTGGTCATTGGTTGAATAAAATTGTCTTTGCACATCCATTAAGGGGGCCAGCTTTCTTAAGGCAGTATTTTTTTTAGTTGAAATTACAGATATAGGTAAACCCAGCAGGTTTTTTTTTTTTTATTTTTTTTTTTAATTTTTTTTTTTTTTGGTTTTTTGAGAGAGGGTTTCTTTGTATAGCCCTGGCTGTCCTGGAACTCACTCTGTAGACCAGGCTGGCCTCGAACTCAGAAATCCGCCTGTCTCTGCCTCCTAAGTGGTGGGATTAAAGGCGTTCCCCACCACTGCTCGGCAGGCTGAATTTATCATTTTTAGCTGGTTGTCTTAATTAGTCATAAACTTGGAAAAAACACTAACTACTTGAATCATTAGCCACATATGAGTATCAGATAATTTTGAAGCATTCTATTGAAAACCACTGTCACCAATGGATGTGTTTCTCTGACAACTCCATTCACAAATGGTCCCATGGTCTGTCTTGTGCTTTGTCACCTTGAGGGTGCTGTTTTTTACTTGCCTCAGTGGTGTGAACACAGCCTGGTGGGCCCAGTCTTGGGTTGATTGTTCTGGGCAGCTTTCACAGACTGCTGTCCACACAGCTGTAGCCAGAGTGTTGCCCCATAATCCTTTGTTTTACTTTGGTGACGATCCATCCACCTTACAACCCAAGTGGAGTGTGGACCATAGTAAGTGTGCACAGTTCTTTGAGCTGCAGGAAAGCAGAGGCCTCCTCCATCCATGTCAAAATGAAGTGACCAAGAAACAAAACATTTAAAAAATACATTTCTAACTGCTGAGACCTAACTATTGCTTACATTGTTGTCTGTTGAAACAGTTTGTTGAATTAGCTGAGACTTTAAGAAATGTTAAAATTATGTTAGATCCCTATTATTATTTAATATAAAGATATTTAAAATGTCTAGTATTGTGACTTGGTTTAATATATATACATGTATCAGTCCTACTTTAAGTGCTTTTTAAAAAAGATTTATTTAGGTATATATATTTATGTATATGGGTGTTTCATCTGAATGTATGGACACCAGAAGAGGGCACTGGATCCCATGAGACTACAGTCAAATGGGACCACAGTCAGAGATGATTGTGAGCTGCCATGTGGGTGCTGAGAATTGAATTCAGGGCCTCTAGAAGAACAGCTCTTAACTGCTGAACTATCTCTCAAGACCCGTATCAGTCCTATTTTAAAGAAAGACTGTTATTCTCCAAGTGTCACCCTTGGTTACTATCCTGCAGTCACAGGAACTATGGCAGCTTAAGGAGTTTGGCTACATATCAAGTTCAAGACCAGTCAGGCCTCATGAGATCATACCTAAGTCAGTGGAAGACATCCACTTACAGTCCTAGATAGCTGACTGTTATAAGTCACCAAGCATGTCCTAGCTTAAAGATGTTTGTGTGCTTGAGTATGATTAGGATGGTATTTTCTAAGTACAGAGCCTATATGTAGCACTTGGGATAAATTGATTTAGGGACTTTGTGAGGTGGCATTACACAAATGGAATCTACTGACTGCCTGAAAACTACTATGGAATAAAGGCACGTCTCAGTAAACAGAACAGACCTGTGACATCTGACTGCCCCAGGGGAACATCAGACAAAGCTGAAAAGCATTTTGAAAATTCTTTTACCTGCTTTTGGAGCTGGGAGACTGTCTCTCATCCTGAGGGCATTATTTATCTGAAGGCATCTTTTGTTTAAGATTCATTCATTTATTCTCAAATATGTTGAGTACCTGCCTTGAACCAGTCACTAGTCTAGACGTCTGGAAGGCACTAATAAAAGAAATGCCCCACTGTCATAAACATAAGATGCTCTAAGACACTGGGTCATATGCTCAACAGTCACTTTACCCGTTAAAGTTTCATAGTGATTTTGTGAAGCCAAAACAGCCAAGAGAGCTGGGGAAACAGGTCAACAGTTTAGAGCACTTGTTGCTCTTGCAGTAGATGCAGGCGTACCAATCCAGCACCCAAAGGCTGGGTGGCTCACATTTATAACTCCAGTTGTAGGGGATGTGATGCCTTCTTCTGACCTCCACTGGCACCAGGCCCTCATGTGTACATACACACAAATGCAAAACATTTATACACAGTCTAAATTTTTAAACTAGTCAAAAGCTACAGATAATGTAAATGTTATAGAAAATTGTACACAATTTCCAAGAAATAAAATTTAAACCAACTGCGGGAAGCTGAGGCTACTTAGTACAGTCTAAAGCATTGACTGTTTAGGGGTACGCTAACTGTGGGTTGTGTATATTGTATTCAGACTTTAAAGGGACTATATGATTTATTGTAGGAAAAATAATCATAATTTATTAAACTTATACTGAGAACATAAAATAAGGCTTCTCAAAGGCAGAGCAGTCACTATCTATTATCAAACACCTGAGTTTTATACTTTATAATGTGGGGACACTTAAATCCCCACTGTTGATGTAGGCAGCTTTCCCTCACGTCTTGTCTAGAAATGAAGCCATGATATTTTGGAGTCATGACTGTCCAGCTTCATAGTGGACATTGCTGATCATTTGACAGAACAGCAAGAGGCATGGCTAGCTCCATGAGGTCCAGAGTCAGGTCAAACTCTAGAACAGAAATGAGCTCTCCCTATACTGCCTCCAGCCCGCTGTGTTAGCTTATTTCACCTCCTTTAAAACAACTGCCTTGATGACCACTAAGTCTAGACCATTCTAACCCCAAACACATACACACCTGCTAACTTACGAACTCAATCCCTTTCATGCACAGATAATGCCCTTGTCATAAAAGCACCTAAGTGCCACCCTGTACATCCATGGGTTTTTTTCTCTTCAACACCCATGGCTTATGAACTTACTCATGTTACTACAAAGATTAACAAATAAAATCAACCTAAACTTTAAAAAATGTCATAAAAAGAGAATGATCAATGTATTAACAAATACAGCTTTTCACTATTCAGGTTATCTGTGTGCTCTGCACCACTACTAAGCTTCCATCTACAGATAAACATGTGCAGTAGGAGCTGACTTACGTTTCAGGACTTAACAATGTAGCAGTCATTCTTGGCCCCCAAACTCACCCAAGAGGCTTTAGCTAGTAGTTGTTAGCTAGTATGAGTTAGTGAAGATGTTAGCTGTGACTTTGTGTCGGGGGTCGGGGAGAGAATATGGGAGGAAGAGTTCCATATCATGGTCCGCTCTTGGGTCCCATCTTCATCAATAAAAGCATAGGTTAGAGAATTTCACATGCCGTTTCAAGTTCTAAAATATCAGTACTAGAGATGGCCTGACACAGTTCCTGTAACCAAGCAGCGTTGTGGAATATAACTTCCACAAGATAAAGATGGGATTGCATGGCATGTACCTGCTGTGGAGTTAGAAGCTAAGTTTACACCCAAGAGGAAAAGCTTCACCAAGGAACAGGACTTTTTGGGCATTGGAATTCAGGGGAGCTGCCAGCTAGTGCAACTCAGGTCCCAGTGTGATCAGACTGGATCAGCTCTTGAGGTAGATTTCAATGCTCTGTGGAAACATGTTTTCACTCAAGGATACTTGCCATGGCACAGTGTAAGAGCATGGTATCAGCTTCTAGAGGACTGAGCTAGCCTGTCTAGCTCACCTTCACAGCTGGGTCCTGTGGTCCAAACTTCCCACCTGATTCTATGTGCCTGGCTCACAGCAATCTAAATATAAACCAGCGACAGACTTTCAACCCAACAGCACAGAGAAAACCTTAGTCATTTTTTTAAAAAATTCTCATAGCTTGTTTTCAATACACATATTTATTATGCTGTAAAAAGCAACACTACCTGATCTCATTTAAAATAAATATTTCCCAATTTCAGAATACTTACAATTTATAGTTTTAAGGTTTCATTTTGGGAAGTGTTAGAAGTAAATACATTCATAGCTGTGGACTCCCGCCAGCAGGGACCTAAATCAAACATCAGGTTATCGAGTCCCTGACAGCTGGATCAACAGGAGATCCAACTCTGCAGCTAAATTGCATGTAGGCAGCAGTGGGGTGTAGCATATCACCAGACAGGGGTGTCAGAACCAAGACAGCAGAAACAGTGGTACAAAAAGACCTTCAAAGCAACATGATCAAGTCATGGTTCCGTGATACAGAAAAATTACCTAAGATTGTAAAGCCAAAACAAACAGATCTTTGGAATTTACTGATGGCAGCAGTTAGCAGTTCATTCACACACTTAGAGGGTCCTTGTTATTATCAGCCAGGAGCAAACAGCCAGAGCAAAACCTGGCACAGGAAAAAGAGCATACTCAACCAAGCCACAAAGACTGTACAAAACAGCACTGAGCTGAGAAAAGATGAAAACATTTGTCTCAAATAATATACAAAACCATTGTTGGAGAGAATCCTCAAAGTCACTGGCAATATTTAAGTCACATACTGAATCATACAAAGCCAGCTGCTATTGGAACAGCATTATCTCAGTTGATTCCAATAAAACATGGTCACTCCTTAACTTTGAAGATTGTCCTTGGGTAGGATGTTCTGAGTGCCACCTATCCACCTATCTTGAGGGGTGTGGAAGAAACAACACAGTGACAGAGCTGGCTGCCCACCCACTATCCTCCCCACAGATTCTGGAACTTAGAAACACATTCGTGGTGCCTGTCCCAGTGAAGGAACATTAGCCACAGTTTCATCAAGGACAGTGCTGGCTAGGGAGTGGAGGGGATGGCTGAAGCTGACTTTGAAACAGGAGCAAAGCAGCTGGAAGTTACCAGGGTAAATGATATGCCACCAGGCATAAAGCTTGGATGCAAACAGTGCAGGTAGTGAGGGTCACAGAAGATGCTGTGTTACTGTGGTAACTGCTAGTATCTGTGTAGTTGAGAATTTTGTTTATTTCATAAAGCAGTTTCCAAGATGTCCATGTGTGTGTATATGTGTATGCACAAGTGTGCTTAATATCAAAAGTCCTCACTAACATACCCTTCATCTCTTGGAGGTATAATACGGTACAGTATGTGGGACTCCTGGTCAATTATGTTCTTTGTAAGGTCGCTTTTACCTATTATTCAAGTTAATCTAAATTACCTTTCCAAAACAAAGAAATGGTGGGTCTAAATTTAAAATGAAGTGGTCTTTTCTTATTGAATAATACAGAGCACACCAACAGTTAAGCAGTAGAGGAAGAGGCCCTTCATAAAGGAGTGCTATCTTGATGCAGACATTTGACAGCAGGATTAAAAGTAAATGGTATTTGTAGCTTTTCCTAAATATATCATCATAACTTTGGTAACTGAAAGCGTTTCTGAATTTTTCTTTATTAGAGAGGCCAAAAAGAACTTATAAGTGTGCAGTATCACTGTCTTTACTCTGAAGACTGATGATTAATTTAGATGTGATAATTTTGGCTCATCTTCCTTAGATAAATGGCCAAGCTCTATCTCTGATGGTAGAAATGTGAGGCTTGATGGCCTGCTGAGGAAACATGGAAACTGCGTAGTAGGCCAGCACTCTCTTTCACAGCTGAGGGGCCTGACAGCCACACGCCACAGAGAGGCTGGCCTAAGCACTGTATGGAGAGGACAAGTTTAAAAGTGCTAGAACTATATTCACACATATGTTTTGGTCACCAAACATATCTTAACAGGTTCCCTGATAAAAATCTAGTCAGAATCGGCATATTCTATAAACACTTCGTAACTATCTTAATATTTAAAGAGTCATACTGTGAAATGAGGGTGATAGACACTTTACACACTCAACCATACAAGTGCAATGGTTTCTCAAACACTCAAACTAAATCTAGATTTAAAGTCTTAAAGATCACACTATTTTTGTCTAATGACAGCATTGACCCTGTGGACAGACTGTACAACAAAGCTCAATCCTAAGTGCATAAGAGCATTTCATCACCAGGGCTTGAAAATTTACAACACGCAAACCATGAAGACCACACAGTTCAGCTAGCATTGGTAACTACTCTTTTACATCAAATTGTACAACGCACGAGGTAACTATTGCTCACATTATGAAGGGAGGCTGCTTCATTTCTATTTTTTTCCCAAAGAACTCAGATTTGTCGTGTGTGCACAATGAAGGAAGCTCCGGTAACACTGCAGTGACAGATGTTGTAAATACACATTACTACCAGATAGAATTACACAAGTTCTCCATAATCATGTTCCACAATTACTAGGTAAGTAATGTAAGTCTTGGGATTCAGACCATTATAACAGCCCATCGAGATTCTTGTGGACAGTCTGATTTTCCTTTCCATTATCAGAATCCCCTTGAGGTGTATACTGAACTTGGTATTCCTGGAGGATTTTAAAAACATCATGGTGTCCAAAGTGCAGTGCTTCATCCATGGGGGTGTTATTCCACCTGCAGCACAGCACGGACAGGATCGTTAGTCAAAGATGATGGTCCAGCACGCCCCCCCCCCCTCCATCCAAGCTAATCATGTTCATCTATACTTTAGCAGTATTACAAGTGAGACCACCCAAAACACACAAAAGTTCTTAGAGAGACATCCTGATAACAAGGATAATGGAATGACTTCTATGAAAAGATTCTGTTTCCTCATCCAAGTGCTAAAGGAGGGGCCTTTGGAAGCCAAGTCTACTGTTGACTGATACTTAAAAATCAGGTAGAGTAACATCATCCTAACTTGTCACAGGAAACTATGTCCCTGTGAATTCAAAAGCCACAGCAAACCATAAATCTTCCAGGTTTCCAATAACTTCATGACATTAAATGCACATTAGTCGAACAAGATGTGCCCAGAGGAAGTGACCCTTTCATCACAGCTAGTAAGGGAAAGAAGCTGCAGGCTCAACTGGTCCACTGCCTGATCAGAACTCCTAGTCACACTAGTATGCTGCTGGAGGGGTGGGGGAGGTTTAAAGGCAAGCAAAGAGTTGCTCTAGCAATGAGTCAGCTGAGGTCTGTGGAAGGACATGGCATTATAAAAGCCCATGCCCCAGTGAAGGCCAGGCTTGCTCCTTAGCTGCTGGGTCCTGCACAGCCAGTGGAGCCTGCCTGCTCAGCTCCTCCTGCTGGCTTCTCTCCGCTGGCTCCTGGCTCCAGTTCCTGTTCCTGTTCCACCTCCCTGCTTTTGCTTCTTTCCGTCATTCTGTGTCTGTCCAGAACCTTTCACCTTCTTAATAGGTCATAATGTGAAGCCAAACAAAAGGTGCTTAATTTTACATCTTAAATGTTTCTGGTGGCCTGCTCTTAATTTTTAAATGTCAGGTAAGTAAAACTTTACATGTCTCTGTTTCTCAAGAAACAGCTGAATTACTGAGTTTTCCCTTCAGTATGGCTTTTATTAGGGAGTCATGATCAAGTATTTGTGTCAGCTTTCGGGAAAACTGCCAGGTCATCTTTACATCTCTTCCATGACATAATGAAGAGTCCGCCCGTAATGAATACAGTGCTTCCCCCTTGCTGTTTTATAATGTAGGTGATACTGATTCTGAATGCTGGGGAAAACATGCAGCTTCGTTTCTGGAATAGGTGAATACACATTTACCAAGTCATTTAACTATCTTTTGTCTATAAGATGAAAAACCTCTACTTCAACATTCTCCAAGGCCAATTTGGAATTTACATATAAATATTTCCAACATATATTAAGTAGTGTTTGAGAACTATAAACCCAGGAAGACAGTTTTCAGTGTCTCTAGAAACCTGGTGGGCATGATGTTGAGTAGATAGGAGGGCTGTCAGCCTACCTTGAGGTTTTAGAGAACTGCCACATAGCTTATTTCAATCATTCTTTTTAATAAACATAGGAACGGAGAGAGAGCCAACATGTTACCACCTCACAAAATTGCTAACAAATTTCAGTTACTGATTCTGTAACTTGTCATTTTTTGGTATTTTGAACCAAAAAGATTTAGGCCCCTAAACAAAAGCTTAGTAATCCAACTAACTAGCTAGAGATCGTCAACTTGCTCTAAACTTGTGCAGCGCTTAGGCTTCATTCCAAACTCCATGTATCAAACAGCCCTAAGTATGGTTCCATTGCATTCTTCTGAGCCCCTTTCCTTACTGCTAAACTGAAAGACGGGATGCCCAGGTAGTGAGCACAGTGTGTCATGCTTAGCACTGCCCTCAGCCTTAGGCTGAGAAGGGGCCACATGTGCCAGGAGGGAAGCACAGAGGAGCAGAGTGTTCTAGGTAATCCTCCCCACTGCAGGCAGAATACTCTCTCTGATTCAGTGCCTTCAAGTATCTCCTCTAGTGAAATATTTAAAATCCAACTCCCACAAAGCCTTCTAAAACTAACTGTAACAAATTCCAAGCAACTCCAGCACTGAAAATCAGCTTCCTTACAAACTTGCCCACACTTCTGTGTTGTCTATCCTGTGTAGTTGAAAGTTCCCTGAGAACAGAGTTCCCATTTTCTCAGGTATGAAGGATTGTCTCCTTCATAATTGCTGATTGGTTATCAAACATGAAATTCCTGAACAAGACACCACTTTCGGATATGGAGTTGCATGTCACACAGATAGCAAAATTCTGCATGTTGCCTTTGTAAGACACCATGGATGTAAGCACCACTTGACACTCAAGTCTGGGTATTCAAATTGTGACTTAGCAACTCTGGGAGGCAGTAACATAGACACTCACCTATCCTTGGGGAAAGGGTTTACTTTGCAAGCTTCCAGCAAAAACTTGACAACTTCAACATGACCTATATTCCCCAAAACACAAAAAAGTGTACTTTAGTCTCGAGTAGAATTTCAATCTGTAAAAGCTGTAAGTGGTTCATGTATTACCCTCTGCAGCGGCGACATGGAGGGCAGTTCTGGAGTCATAATCCCGCTGTTCCATGTCCATGGCTGATAAAGCAAATCTGAAAATTCATAAATTGCTAATCACTGCATTAGATTAACTTAGTCCAGTGGTAACATTTACTCCATCAGTTCAATCTAGGGCTCTCATTCTGGTTTCCTGTGCTACTAGATTTGGGGTAAATGCTAAGCGAGCACTCTTCCTTAGCTTTGCTACTTTGGGGTAAGATAAACAGCGTCTCTCCCAGAAGTAAGTTTCATCACGTTATTTAAACTGTTCTTAAAATAGTGGCACAGCTGTATTAAAAGGGCAAAAATGCCCCCAGTATGACTTCCGGTCTTTAACCTCTTTGCCTACAATAGATGAGACATTAATGGATGGCTAGCATGGAAATCAGCTGAGCCGTATCTACTTCAATGGTCAGTTGCAACTCTGTGAGAGGGAACGCGTGCTCACTATCCAGTAGTTCATGGCCTTCCTAATCCTGGTAACACACACAACACCAAACACCCTGGCTCCTACCTCATTGGAGATGTTACAATAAACCATTAGCCAGTTAGTGAGCTGGTTACCTCAGAGATCTCGGCAGGTCTGAGACACTGGAAGTAGGGGGCAGTCTCAGTGGAAGTGGGGGGTAGTATATATCTTGTTTGGGTAACTTTTCTTAGAGGCGTTAGTGAGACTTTAACTTTAAGGCAGCTACTTGACCAGATGCACCTTCAAACACCAAAAGTCAGTGTATCCACCCTGCTCGCATACCTTCGGAGGGCAGACACATCTCCAGTGTATGCAGCAAACAGAAGATTTATCACCGACTTTACCTGCGGACAAAGAAAAGTCAGATATTTGTGGGAGAAAGCAAATGAGGCCATTGCCATAAAGTTTTCATGTGCTTTGAAGACTTCAGCTGGGTTGATGAAATGTATCCAGGCACACATCTAAAAAAATGCACATGGTCTTAACAGGACTGATAGAAAACCAAGTAGGAAGATGGAAAAGACTAGAATATTAACACAGAGTGGAAGCTCATAACACTGACAGTGAAGAAAATTGGAAGTTCTTTAAAAACCTCATGGAGTATGTCTTACTACATTAAACAAGTCTACATGGGTAAAAGTCATATCACATACTAAAACGAACTCATCCCTGCCAGCATCATTGTCCCCACTAGCTACTGACTTCCTTGTACATCACTGTAAACTTAAGAACAAAGCTGCTCTTCATTGAGGAATCTTGACTATTGCCCAGGTGACTGGTGTAAACTAGGGCATGCACAGAATATATGACACTGTATAATGGGTAAGGTCCTGCTATAGAGTGCATCTACTTTGGGTCGTTCGTTACCTGCACATTTTATAGTTAAGTGGAAAAGGCTAGTTATTTTGTTTTTGTTTTGTTTTGTTTTTCCAGACAGGGTTTCTCTGTATAGCCCTGGCTGTCCTGTTCTGACCTGCTTTTATCCAGACTACCCATCCCTGTTTATTGAAAGCCCAGACAGTACTAATCATAGACTGCCAGGTTTACACCCTGTAGTGTCAACATTCATTCCAATGACTCAATTAAGTAGGACTCAGTGGTAGACACATTAGTCTAACTGGGTCACAGGATAGCCCAGCTCTCCAGGAACAAAGCTACAGATTTGGGACTGCTTCCCTCCAGACCAGACACCTGCATTGCCTTCATGTTACGGTTCCTCTTTCCACAACCTGTGAACTTTAAGGCTAACTGCTGAACACTGCTGAACATCTCAGACTTAGCACTGAAAGCGTATCCTAGAAACTAGCCCAAAAGATTCCCCATGATAAGGACCCTATGGTTAGATATGCTCTTAAAGTATTAAATCCCACTATTGGAGACTCACGGGCATATGGGATTCTGTGGAGGACTGAAATGTGGGATAGCTATGAGAGTGGTAGATCACTAAGCACCACTCTTCACTTGATAACACCTCGGAAGTCCAAGTCTAGTCCTTCAGCCCAGACTCCCCGTCCCGCCCACTCCCTGCTCCTGCAAGCCTCTGTGCCTATGTTGCTTCAGAGCCATGGGAGGAGGGTGGACTTTTACTATGAAGACTGTAAAAGCATGAGAACATCACTCCTCCACTTGTAGTTGTTTGACTTTGGGCAAGGGTGTTTAAATCAGGTTCAGTCAGTTTCAGTGACTTTGATAGCTCGGCTGGGTTATGCGCCACCACTCATGAATGGGATGCCTGGTGTGTCTCGTCAACATGAGCTGACCTTCAGTTAGAAATCACTAACTCCCCACTGCCTGCGACTGTTTCTCTCCTATTAGTTCCCTTTGTACTGACTGCAGGTAAGCCCAACCCCCCAGTGACACTGCTTAAAGCTGCACTGGCCAGATAAAACCCATCTTCACAACTCCCTGTACTCTTTAAGCAAAATACCACCTCCTCCTCCTCTTCCTTCCATCCCTGCCTTAGACCAAGTCTCATCCTTGAGTCCTTCCTTCAGCATTTACGTATTCTTCCAAAATGCTGCCTTGATGCTAGGGTCTTTGCTTCTAGCCTCTTCGACATTCCCCTCCTCCACTTATGTCTGCCATGATACACAGAAAACCCCATTCACTCAGTATTTTACCCTAAAGCTTTCCCCTTGTAGGAGGTACTTTCTGGATGTGCCTTAATTTCCCTGAGAATTACCTCCACACCTGCTTTTCTAAGCCAACTCCTCATCTCTGGTGGCTTCTCATGACTTCTCCCATGACACTGCAGCACCCTGAACACCTTCTGTTGACCACTGGGCATATTCTCCACAGCCTTGTGGTACCCCA
The DNA here is from genome assembly GCA_019843965.1 of Rhynchomys soricoides. Lineage (NCBI taxonomy): Eukaryota > Metazoa > Chordata > Mammalia > Rodentia > Muridae > Rhynchomys > Rhynchomys soricoides. The sequence goes on along the minus strand of JADRCH010000143.1, from coordinate 2,663,969 downwards.
AAGGCTGTCACCAGCCTTGTTTTTAGCACTGCATCCCTCATAGGGTTCATAGATTCTTCTGCGGAGAATGACTTCCCACTCTAGACTTTTAACCTCCAAGATCTGTTCCTGCTTTGCAACTCCATTGCCGCCACCAGACTCCCCAGCTGATACTCCACATTCCCCATCAGACATGACTTACTCATGTCCAAATGGGTTTGTGTTTGTGCTGCCTTTCTCTCCTCCAGACTCCCCTAGCTTGTGAGCCACAATTCAGCACTTGTTCTCGATGAACCCCAGAAGTCAGAGTTGCTGTGTTTGCTTGCGGAATCCTCCACAAGGATGGCTGGCTGAAGCCCAGGAAGATCCCCAGCAGTTGCCCCTCCCACATAACTGGTCTACATGGTGTACCTGCTGAGGGAGAGGCCTCTGGTAACCCACATCTAGCAGATGCAATTAATCCCCCCAAACACTTACAAAGCCACCACTTCTAATCATCACTACTGCTGTAGCTTATCTAGGTCACAGCCTAATCTCAAGTGGAGGACTGTGACAGCCTATTTAACTCTGCTGCCACAGCTAGCTGAAATGGCAGGATATTCTCTGGTACTTTCCACCAGACCGAGAGAATTCAGTTGTACCAGGCCATGCAGAACACAAACGTCCTAATCCTTGGTTATGCTGCATGTCATTTCCTGTCAATTTTTACCCAGCCAAGCGGCTTTTGCTCACTTTGCATTCAAAGTATCCACTTCTCCCAGGATCATGTTTACCCCGTGAGGCAACTCCTTCACCTTACCCAGGTCAACTACTACAGGCTTAGACACTGCCTTTTCTTCACCCCTTATCTCTTACTTTGATTTTTCTTCCCCGGGGGAAACTATTGTCTGGCCCCCAGCTTACTTATCATCTTTGTCCCATTAAATATAAGTTCCATATGAGCAGAAATCTTGTGTTTTCTTTCCTGTCTGTAACCCGTGGCCACTGTGTATGTTACATTGATACTGAATAAGTATTTGCTCACACAGAGTCAAGTATCCAATGCTATCACTGCCTCGGGTTTTTGCCCAGCATTTAGGGTTCTTCAGTCTTGCTGTTTTTCCTCTCCTGATTTTGGCACAACAGAGTTGGTCTCTCTAAGTCCTTGTTTCTGTGCCCGGTTGTCTAGGTGTCTCTATTCTTCTCACTTACTCACACTCCTACCTGCCCTGCCACAGCTGCCTTTCTCTGCAACCTGAATATAAATTCTGCTCCTCAGCCACAGTGCACAAGTTGTCCAAGTATGGTCCCTCTATCCATTCTGTGAACACTAATTCAGTATGTGACTGGAAGCAATCTTCTATATATGTCTCCTTATGGTACTACCACATATATTAACTTTGAATCTTGCCTCCCCCATCACAGAAGAAACCCACAGATTCTGATGTGCACATATATCCATATACCCTCAGTACTAAAATGTTAAATTTTTCTAAGTAGTCAAAATCCTTATTTGTTCTAGTTACCATATACATGAACTCCCAGCCTGTGTTCTGGGTTATGTTTGCTTTTTTTTTCAGTGCTAGGGATTGAACTTAGGGCCTTGCATATTTGTGGAAGATGTTCTGCCAGGCCTTGCCTTTTAAAATCCCGAATTTAGACCACACATCTTTGAAGACAGTTTGTGGTCCTTGCTTAGTTGCTTAATCATTGACAAAAGGAAAAAAAAAATGATGACATTTTATTGTAAGGTCTAGGAAGGGCTTATCTTACAATCTAACTAGCCCACCTAAGTTTTACTACCAATCCTCAAGCGTGTGTCTGTTCGGAGATAAAAACAAATTGGAATTAAGTAAGAAAGCAATGAGTATAACAGCTAGCGATGTGATAAACAGGAGGGACATTGACTTAACAAAACATTACTAAAGGGGAACTGGCCATGCAAGCTCATTATTATTCTCACAGAAAACAAAAGGCCTGAATTTGGTTCAAACCAGTAGAAAAAGTGTCTCTCTCCAAGACAGAAGGCATTAGAAGGTATCACATGCTTGGGTACCACTTAACGATACATCACAAATTCTTCTTTATTTCAGACACACTTTCCCTGTTTAAAGCCCCAGCTGGCTTTGAACTCAGAGCCTCCCACTCAGCCTGTAGGATCCTGGGATTGTCTGGGTATGCCATCCGCATCCTATACCATCTATGGTTTAGTTTATATAAATTAAGTAATAAGCTTTAGGCATCAAGAAATAAAATGAAACTAAAAATGTCAAAAGAGGAGTATCACATTTACCCAGGGGTAGCATTTCCTGCTCTGTTCAGTGAAACTGAAATACCCCCTAGGAGGTACATGGTAATGTCGCCGAAGGAAAGGGACACGGCTCCTATGCACTGTCGGGCCAACCTTGCAAAGGATGTGGGCCTGCTAACAGTTACAGAGGTTCTTTCCTAACTCTCTTCTTGACACCAGAGGTCCAGAAAATAGTAGGTTAACAGTAACTGCCAGAGGTATAAAATCTGCTGATTCCTTAGAAACAAAGAAACAGTGACCAAACTCGGCAGGGACAGGAGCTCTGAAAATCGAGGGTTCTAACGTTTATACCTTCCCACAGTGAAAAATTCCATTGGGACATGCACCCATCAAAATTTTATAGATTACAAGCTCAGAGCTCCCTTGTCTTACATGTTTTCTAATACTACCTTTTCCTTAGCAAATCATGTCAGAACTTGCCAGAACCAGATACTGTTATCTTAGTTTGTTTGTACAAATTCATGACAACCATAGGACAAAAATGTTACAGTTCACTTGAGTTCACCTGAATCTGGCATGCTTTGCATGCCAAAATCTTACTCTTTCTGCAACAGCTAGAAGTGTATTGTGTGTATATTAAGCTTACTATTCTAAAATATGACAGAAATCTAACAAATTGACAGATTCAACCTCTATTTTCAACTTTACACATTCAACTGTGACTTGTTCCCCAGATACCCTGATAATTGCACCTGTAAGTATGAATCATGTTGAGTTTTTGTAGTAGGCTAATTATGAGAAATTCAACATTTAGTTATTTTTTAATTTTGACAGGCCAGATAGAAAATATGTAGATGGCTATGTTCTATTTATTAATCGCTGCTGAGATTAAGAGCCTGGGTTGGGGTTACATGACATCAATTAGTGACCAGGCACAGAACCGGGCATCTGCATTCTCAGTCTGTACTGAAGCACAGTGATTCTAGGCCTTGACAGACCTCATATTCATAACCAAAGGTGAGAAGGACCTTGAACAGTTGAGTTCTAATTCCTAAGGGACCTTCACTAAACCCTGGGAGGGAAGGAGGGAGGGAGGGAGGAAGGGAGGGAGGGAGGGAAGGAGGGAGATGGGCGAGTTGGAGGGGGACGGGGTCACTGGTTTCACTTTTATCCCAACTGTGTTTTCCACCTTTATCTCCAGCTGGGAACTGGGTCCCATGATTTCTTTTCCTTAGTTTGTCTCCACACAAAGACTTATCCAGCTCTATTACAATGGTTTTAATTTAAAACTTAAGTAGGTAGTTGAAAAGCCATCCAGTCTGACCAGCCTGTTCTCCATTTCTGCTCCCTGCATATCGGTTGCACGGAATGGATACTTCCCCTGTTAAATAAACCAGCATGACTGCAGATCCTATTCTGTTTTAGAAGTCTCACTCAACATTTCTCAGTAACATGTAATCTAAGAAGCCTTGCTAAAAAAAATGACTACCAGCCAAAACAAAATATTTAGATTACATCATTAAAAAAAACAAACAACAAAACAAACAAAACGCCAACCAATGGAAAAAAAAAATAAAGCACACCCTTCCTCTGCTTAGCTAAATCAAGGACTTTGAGTGTTAAATGAAAATAAGCCCTCATACTTCTTTTGTCAAAACCTTTCTTCCTTTCAGGTTAAAACACACACATCTACTCTAATGTGGCTAACGGAACTCTTTCAAGTTGACAATATATGGAAACCAAGTGCCAGGAGTGTCGTGAGCAGACACCTGTCCTTTATTTATGAGCCACGTGACCATCAGCAAGGATGCAGGGCAGTTTTAGAGCACTGTACGGCTAAGCAGGCTTAGTGAGAGGTCACCTGTTCATAGGCTTTCCAGTGATTCACTCGACAAAGCTATTCAAGTGCTATATATAGGCAGAGCTAAGGCAAACTGATCTGATTGGTCAGATCAGAGGATTAGAGACAATCCTTTATAGGATGAATAATGGGAGCAATTTCACGGTCATATGTACATTTTTTTCTGCCATAAACACAGGAAGTTCTCCTATGGTAATTTCAGCAGAGAAGTCAAATAGTCAACTTTAATACCAAATTCCTACTCTGGGAATTTCACTTTAAAAATACAAAGTGAAAAATGGCACCCCCAACGGGTGCATTTAATTCTCTAAAAAGTGAAATGTGAGTTCTGGGTCAGTATAAGAACCACTAGCAACAGTTTGTCTCAGGATCTTCTGTCCCTGTCAATGCCATGCCTGGAAGACTCAGGGCATGCAGCAGCATCCCCCTAAAGTTGGGTTATATAAGCAGCCAACGACATAACTGTGCTCTGGGATACTGCACTTCTAGCAAAGAGACAGTAAACAGAAAAGTAGACATTACCAAGAGCAAAGCTGGTAATGCTTTGCTGCTCTGAGGAGCAAAACTGCACTTTTCATGTGGACTGAGTATCTGCATTGCTCTGACACAGTTTTCATCCACCCTCTGGGATGTCTCCACACAAACAGGTGACTGAAAAGCCTTAGGAAGATGGGCAATGTAGGTGTTACAGAGAACACCTGTGGGATGGTGAAGTGCTGTCTGCTTACATAAAACCAGAAAAAAAAAATGAGCCTATCAAATATCTAAAGAATCAAAACACTCAAGAGCCATGTAAAAAAAAAAAGAATCTGGTTACCAAATATATCTATGTTACTTCAGAGAAAACACAATCAGGGCCATTGAAATCCAAGATGGCTACAAAGGCCTTGTCTTGGGTAAACTAAAATGAAACATACACAAGGTCCTTAAAAAGGGCTGGGGTTCTACTCTATTCATTCTGAGACACAGTAATGACAGAGCTACAGATAAATTATACCTTTAATTCAGAATCAAATTCTCTGTTAGAATGCCCCTTGCACTGACGGGTGGTCATGAGTTTCCTAGTTACTGCAATCACAACACACTGCCTCAACATGAGGGGAAATCCTAATTCTCACTGGTCTCTGGTGAACCATATCCACGTCACAATTTTGTGTACTCTATGGATCACATACAGAGATGTGAAAACACTGCCTTTCCCTAATGCTTTTGCAAGGCATTTTAAGACCCACTCCAATCGGATCATTATTCATATTACAGTGGCAAGTTCTTCTACACATTTAGAAAACTTCTGCATAGATGCTTTAGTACCTTCAAAAGTAAGGTTTAGATATATACGTGCACACATACGTCGTCCAGCACCTGTCATAGGCTTTACTATCACCTAGCAACTACCCTTATTTTAGCATTTACAATGTTTTTTCCTGCCTCAGCCTTCTGAGTGCTGGGACTATAGAACTGTACCGCCATGTTCTGCCTAGCACTGTACTCTTCTAGCAATGTTTTTACTCTGAAAGTAGAGGTCAGGCATAGCACAGAACCTACTCAGTCCACTTGTGAGTACATAATGCAAAGTTCAAGAAGCACGTTCTAAAAAGGGCAAGCAGGGGGACAATATGAAAGCATCTCAAGCATGTCTTCTGTGTGGAAAGAATCGAAAGTAGCTTCCAAAGCCGGCTAAAAAGCACTGTAATAAAACCCCTTGCTTTCCAATTTTCTGCTAAATCCAAATTCAATGTACAGTCCCAAATAGTGAGCATGGCAGACTGTCATGCACTGCCTCCCTCTCTTCTCTGTAAGAGGCACTGCCAAGCCTTCTGCTCTCCCTCTTCTCTGTAAGAACACCTCTATATTCTAAAACCTTCAAGTCTATTTCCAAGCTCATAAGTTATTCTCAACAGAAAGCACCCCCTTTTCTCCAGGAAAAAAAACAACAACAACACACTTCTAAACCCAACCATGTCTACAAATCTGCCCATCTATTTCATTGGAGGTGTTTTCCCCAACCAAGGCTAATAATCTTTCGCTTACCTGAGAGCTCCAGCTCTTTCCAGGGACCCCATATTGATTAAGGCCTCTCTAAGGTCTACTCCAACCTCTAATTCTTGACAGGATCATTTTTATCAGCAGTGAAGAGTTCTTGGACCTTTATATTTCAAAGCAAGTACCAATTCTTTAAAAATAGGAGGCAGGGTTGGTTACCCAGCAACAATAAAAATGTCCACAGCATCTACTCTTAGCACTTTTTAAGTAAAATGGCATCTTAAAACCATGTGGGGAGGGAAGACACATGAGCACAAAGCCTTCATCTTAGTTCTCCACTAAGTTTAATATTCCCAACTGTCAGAGACACTTTACTAGACTCCCGACGGTCCTTGGGTTTTCTCCACTGGCTATTTTTTCCAAATGAAGGTTCCTTCTGCTCTATCCTACCTAGAGGTTTCTTTAGGGCTCAGCCTGAGGTCTCCTTCAACAGTAACTTCAGACCTACTACCCTGTCCTAAACGTTCTCATGTTCACAGTTGAACCTCAGCATACACATCCCTACAGCTCATAGTCTGCTCCTTGCCAGATTAGTGTCCACTTGCAGTAACAATCTCTTTGTTAGGGGCATCAATGTCTTCAAATAAAAATACGTCCTTAGATGTAGTCCTGTCATCAGAGTGAACAGTGCCAAGTGAGTTTCTGAGAAAGTTTTTCCTGACTGAAGGAGCCTCTTTTCTCCCTTCCTCTACCTAGCTGTTCAGCAAAGGCCAATGCAGTTCTGCCTATATTCCAAGTATAAGGTGACAGGCACAAGATCCAAAGGTTGGATGAACTCATTCACCTTGCTGTGAGTACTAGTCCTGGAAAGGCTACTTTTATCCTGGTGTTCAGAAAACAACCACCCCTGCTACCTACAGATACTTAACTCTTTTAAGATCTCAAGATGATCTCCTTTCTAGCCCCTCTCCCAAGATGTGCTTCTCTGGTGCTTTTGCCAAGAGCAGCAGCTTTAGTCCTACTGCTTACCCTGACCATGGCAATGAACTTGATGCCATTCTGCTCACCCACTGGATGCTAAGCTTATCCTAGCACATAGTTCAAGTACACCATCTGAACTTTTATTCTCCCTCTAGGACATTTTTCAGTGTTTAAAAACTGAACCATGTCATCTTAAAAGCTGTCAAGGTTCACCTTGCAGTTTGAACAACATATAAGTCCTTCAGGTGGCATGTAAAACTCTGTATAAAGTTTCCCAAACTATCCTGAGAAATACCTGTGACAGAAGATCTAGAGTTTTACATTCTTTATTGCAGCCCTATTTACAATAGGCCTACCTAGGTCTTTACTGATAAATGGGTAAGGAAAATGTAGCATATACATATAGTAGACAGAGTATTCATGTAGTCATAGACCACAACTTTGTGAGAAAATGGTTGGAATTGTAGATCACATTATGTAAAATAAACTAGACACGTGTTTGTTTTTCCCCACTAAATCAATCATAGATAAGACATACTGGCTTAATGAATCAGTAAATGGGTAATACACAAGAATAACACCAAGGTTAATTTATATAGTCTGAAATTACTCCATCAAATTTAAAGAGATAAAGACATTTAATTAAATACATGCTATTTAAATAAAAACTAGTGAAATGCTAAGAGTAATAATAACCCTTTCTCATCTTAGTTCTTGACAGAAAAAGCTTTAAAAAGCTATAAATTTTTATTATATATAGGGAAGTGTAATTTTGGACATCAGCAGGGAAAAATATATATGGATTATGCATGTCTGTATGCACATGAGCATGTATTTGCAGTACCAGAAGTTAAGAGGAGAAAATATAAAAGAAAATTCCTACTACTGATAAAGGACTAAGAACCTTCTGGAAGCCATATAAAATACAAACCGAGAACACTGAATTGGAAACCCAGAACCCACAGTTCTTATACTCACATAAACAAGAAAGGACTTTCCTAGAGGTTAAGTGAGTAGTTGGGAGTTCATTTTTCAGCACCTACACCAGATGGCTCACTACGGCCTATAACTCTAGCTCCAGGGAAGTCTGACACCACTACTGTAATACCCCACCCCAACATCATTAAAAGGAAAACAAACAACTGCAAATGAAAAATAAAAGAAATATGGTATTTCTTAATGAAGCCAGCTTTACTAGTCACAGAGCTAGAAAAACACTATGTTTCAAACACATGAGAGTAGTGGCTGTGGAGCAGAATGATACATAAATGGACTTCTTTTTAAAAGAAAGCATGCCTGTGGTAGACCACATAGGATAGCCCACGCAAATACGGATAACTAAAACTCCTGCCTAGCGCCTGCAACGACTGCTGATAAAGATGCAAAAGGTGCACGACAAAACTCTGCAAATTACCCAGAGCCCCCAAACACAAGGGAGCTGCACAAGTAGCCATTTACACCTCAGTCCCAATAGTCATCTCAAACAGTATTTAGTTAGAACTCTAGATGCATACACTAAATATGTAAAATAATAAACTATACAGCACTGAATAAAAGTTTGGGTTATATATTTCATGTATGTTTTCTTAAACAAAAATTCCCAAAAGCAAAAGGAGATGACAGACCCCAACATTACTTAACAGAAGTGGGAAGGGCATATGAACAACATGGTAACTTAGAAATGAAAATCCCTCAGAGGTAACCATGATAAAAATTTAGAGATGTCTCATATTCTGCCAGAAGCAAAGTATGATATGAAAAGATTAAAAAATAAACAGGAATACTTAAAGATAATACACGTTGAGCTGTCAGTCAGGAGTTTTGAGCGCTAAGGGAAAAGAACAGACTACCCATAGAACTCAGTTAATCATGTATGCCATGGTTTTATACATTATTAACCTCACTTAAGGGAAGACCGTTTAAGACTTAAGTTTTATTTTGTCCCCATATATGATACTGCACAGCAATGATTGGGCACATATAAAACACTTAAGACTTAATTGTAAACTACAACTAAAGAGAACTTTAACGAGAGACAGAAGATCAAGACCTTAATTTTACAATGGAACAGTTCAATCGTTATTTATACTTGTGTATTGATGCTAATATTCTAGCTTTCTAATTTTGGTATGTTGGCAAGCAGAATTTAGAATTTAGAAGTACAGCTGTTTCTTAAAAGCCGAGATTTGTGTATCCGTAAACTGGCAGGGAAAAGAGTCAACCCAGCAAGTTTCAGCTGAGACTTCAAAAACAAATGGATGGAACTTGAAAATGTCATCCTGAGCCAGGTAACACAGTCATAAAAGAACGAACACAGTATGTACTCACTGATAAGTAGTTATTAGCTCAAATGTTCAGAATACCCAAGAGTCATATCACAGCAACCGTAGGGCTGAGTGTGAGGTCCCAGATAGAAGAGTTGGAGAAGGGACTGAAGGAGCTGAGGAGGTTTACAGCCCCAGGGAGGGAGCAACAGTGTCAACTGGTCTGACCCCTCGATGCTCCCTGAGACTGGATCACCAACCAAAGAATACACATAATGGGACCCATGGTGCTGGCCACATATGTGGTAGAGGAGGGTCTTGTTAGCCATCAGGGGGAGGAGAGGCCGTATGGCCTGAGGGTGTTAGATGCCCCAGTATAGGAGAATGCCAAGGAGGGAAGCCGAGAGAGTGAGTAGGTGGGTGGGAGGGTAGTTGGTTGAGAGAATACCCCCATAGTGGCAGGGTGGGGGAGGGGATGGGGAGGTCCCAAAAGGGGGAAACATTTGAAATGTAAATAAAGTATCAAAAAAAAAAAAAAAAAAAAGGAAAGTAAACAAATCCAGCATCTTTGTCCTTCCAGCTTTCGTGGTGCTGGGCCTGACCCGAGGATCAACACACACTCAACACCATGCTATGCACCCACCTACCGGATTGATACCTTTTGGATGGGGAGTAACTCTTACATTTTACAAGTCAATAAAATCCTTAGAAAATGAATAACATTTTCCTCATAAAAAATTAAAATTCGAAACCACAAAATGAAGAAGTGTATGTCAGGTAATATGCACTAGAGACAAATAAATCAGAAATTTTGTTGCAGCAATTCACAGAAGCAAATAAAAATGTGCAGCAGCTCGTTTATTTACACGTTCTTGGGAAAAATCTAACACCCAAAGAAAAACAACTATTTGCTTCTGCCAATGCTACTTTGAATAACCTTTTGTGCATTTTAAAATCTTATTTATATTTAACTCCAAAGCAATTTGATTTTTAAAGTCAGTGGTGCAACGTTTATTTTTAGAGTCACGTCTTCTACACTTACTTCTTGCCTTCAAAGGTTCCAGGGTAATATTTTTATTTTTAGAACTAGGGTATAACTATAACGCTCACCTCTAACCTAGCCGATTTTCACTGATTGCAGCACTATTACTTAACAAAGAATACAATTGAATAGTTTTAATAAATGTTGATGCTACAATCAACTAACTTCAGTTGCACCACTGCTAATTATGTTTCTCTGGATAAAGTCTGTGCAAACAAAATATTTAATATTCAACAGACCATCACCACAAGCAACTGTAAACACTAAGGAGCAAGCAGGGTATGGATAGAAGACCTACAAGTGGGAGCTTATGCCAAGAAGCCTTGAAGATATGTTCAAGATCATTTTAGTGATTCTAAACAAATCAAAACAGCACAAGATCAGAGTAAACCAAAGGACATCACAGATTGACAGACTCATCTGATTTTTTAACAGACAGGAAGAAAACCCTTCAGCTGTTTCTAGGGTACAAATGTAATTAGTATCAAGTATTACTGCAGGGCAGAGAGGAATTTCACTACAGAAACAAAAATCTGATATAAAAATAAAGACTACTTCAGGTAAGAATTTTTCCTTTCAAAAGGCTTTCAAAGCAGGTAATTTTAGTAATCTGGGTACTAGAAGTAAAAGCATTTCAGCAAGTTAATATTAATACTTTAAAAATAATTCCCATGCACATTTATGTGTGGGTGAGTTAACGTGTACCAGGTACATGTAGGAACCCATGGAGCCCAGAAGAGGACACTGGATCACCCCTGGAACTGGAGTTAAGGTGAGCTACCAGGGGGTGCTGGGAACCAGGTTCAGATCCAAGGCAAAAGTACCAGATACTCTTAAGAGCCATCTCTCTAGCTTGTGACTGTGAAGAAAAATCTTAAAAAGTGTAAAAACTTTCCTTTGCCACCAAGATCTGACTCACACAAGTTTAACAGAAACACTGCATAATTATTTCAGCAAGCTCATGGGATTTATGCCAGAATTAGCAGATGCTAGGATTCAACCTATGGCCTCATGCCCACTTTACCACTAAGTCACATCACAAATTCCTTACTATAAACTTTTAAGGTACTAAGATAACAGTTTTTAAAAATTTAAGCAGTGTAAATGTTTTATAATTTGCCATTACAGATTACAAAAATAAGTCTTTAAAAGTAATACACCTATTTCTACTTATTTTGTAATGAGCTAGGAAGCCAAGCCATCACCTGAAGTTTTAAACAAAGTTATGTGTTATAAACAGGGCATAGGGATACTTTAAAAAGTCTATTAATCACAACTTAAAAGCACTAAGATACAAACAAAATGTAGAAAATAGAAATGGTAAATATTTCTTAAATCTGTTTTTCATCCATCTGTACACAAAATATAAATGAAAAAGGTTTGACATCTGTAGCAACCAAGTTACTTAAAAGATTTATAATCAGTCTTTGTTTTAAAAGTACTTTTTCATTAATTAAACATGTTAAGAAACACCAAATTTTGGCATCTCTATTTTATATTAGATAGCTTTTCAAATTTCGTCAAGTTTGACAGTTGGCAGTATTCACATTAGTGACCTACTAAATCTGAAAAAGAACTTCCCATAATACAATTACATTTCTTACATTTCTAGAAAGTAGAAGATGTAATTTTTGAAACTGCTGTAATTTGAAATGAACATGAATATATTTCATATATAATTGCCCTTAGCAGAGAACTGGAATGTCAGAAAATGGTCTGACTGTGTAGGGTGTGCGTCTGTTCTAAATAAATCTTAAACTCTTGACTGTAGGTCATGATGCACAGTAGTAAACTTTTACCCTGCAATTCAGGTAGCTTTGGTTTCGTTATACAGTGCATATAGAAGGTAGTAGAAAACCGGGGTTGGGGAGTAGGGTAGTGCTGGTGGTGTAAAGTCACATGTAAGCAAACTGACCACAACTCTTTTCCTTCACAACTGTCACAAATAATATAAAATATCTTAGTGTGACTCTAACCAAACAAGTGAAAGATCTGTATGACAAGAACTTCAAGTCTCTGAAGAGGGAAATCAAAGAAGACCTCAGAAGATGGAAAGATCTCCCATGCTCATGGATTGGCAGGATTATATAGTAAAAATGGCCATCTTGCCAAAAGCAATCTATAGATTCAACGCAATCTCCATCAAAATTCCAACTCAATTCTTCATAGACTTAGAAAGAGTGATTCTCAAATTCATTTGGAATAACAAAAAACCCAGGATAGCAAAAACTATTCTCAACTCAAATAATAGAACTTCTGGGGGAATCAGCATCCCTGACCTCAAGCTGTACTACAGAGCAGTAGTGACAAAAACTGCATGGCATTGGTACAGAGACAGGCAGGTAGATCAATGGAATAGAATTGAAGACCCAGAAATGAACCCACACACTTATGGTCACTTGATCTTTGACAAAGGAGTGAAAACCATCTAGTGGAAACAAGACAGCATTTTCAACAAATGGTGCTAGTTCAACTGGCGGTCAACATGTAGAAGAATGCACATCAATCCATTTTTTTTTTTTTTCTTTTAATGGTTTTTCGAGACAGGGCTTCTCTGTGTAGCCCTGGCTGTCCTGGAACTCACTCTGTAGACCAGGCTGGCTTCGAACTTAGAAATCCACCTGCCTCTGCCTCCCGAGTGCTGGGATTAAAGGCATGTGCCACCACTGCCCGTCATCAATCTATTCTTATCTCCCTGTACAAAGCTCAAGTCCAAGTGGATCAAGGACCTCCACGTAAAACCAGATACACTGAATCTAATAGAAGAGAAAGTGGGGGAAAGTCTAGATCACATGGGCACAGGGGAAAAGTTCCTGAACAGAACACCAATGGATTATGCTTTAAGATCAAGAATTGACAAATGGGACCTCATGAAATTACAAAGCTTCTGTAAGGCAAAGGACACTGTAAATAGGACCAAACGGCAACCAACACATTGGGAAAAGATTTTTACCAATCCCTAGAGGGTTAATATCCAATATATATAAAGAACTCAAGAAGTTAGACTCTAGAGAACCAAATAATCCTATGAAAAAATGGGGAACAGAGCTAAACAGAGAATTCTCAACCGAGGAAACTCAAAAGGCTGAGAAGCACCTAAAGAAATGTTCAACATCCTTAGTCATCAGGGAAATGCAAATCAAAACAACCCTGAGATTCCACCACACACCAGTTAGAATGGCTAAGATCAAAACCTCAGGTGACAGCAGATGCTGGTGAAGATGTGGAGAAAGAGGAACACTCCTCCACTGCTGGTGGGATTGCAAGCTGGTACAACTACTCTGGAAATCAGTTTGGCGGATCCTCAGAAAATTGGACATAGTATTAACTGAGGATCCAGCTATACCCCTCCTGGGCATATACCCAGAAGATGCTCCAACATGTAATAAGGACACATGCTCCACTATGTTCATAGCAGCCTTATTTATAATAGCCAGAAGCTGGAAAGAACCCAGATGTCCCTCAACAGAGGAATGGATATAGAAAATATAGTACATTTACACAATGGAATACTACTCAGCTATTAAAAACAACTTCATGGAATTCACAGGCAAATGGATGGAACTGAAAATATCATCCTGAGAGAGGTAACTCATTCACAAAAGAACAAACATGGTATTTACTCACTGATAAGTGGATATTAGCCTAAAAGTTCAGAATACCCAAGAGTCAATTCACAGAGCATATGAAGCCTAAGAAGAAGGAAGACCAAAATGTGGATGCTTCAGTGTTTCTTAGAAGGGGGAACAAAATACTCACAGGAAGAAATAAGGAGACAAAGTGTGGAACAGAGACTCAAGGAAAGGCCATCCAGAGACTGCCCCACCTGGGGATACATCCCATATATAGCTACCAAGCCCAGACGTTATTATAGATCTTGGGAAGTGTTGGCTTATGGAATCATGATAAGCTGTCTCCAGAGAGGCTCAGGCAGAGCCTGACAAATACAGAGCTGGATGCTCGCAGCCAATCATTGGACTGAGCGTGGGGTCCAGGATGGAGGAGTTGGAGAAGGGACTGAAGGAGCTGAGGGGGTTTGCAGCCCCATGGAGGGAGCAACAGTGTCAACTGGCCAGACCCCCGGAGCTCCCAGAGACTGGACCACCAACCAAAGAATACACATGGAGGGACCCATGGTGCTGGCCATAAGTGGGAGAGGCCCTTGGGCCTGAGGGTGTTAGATGCCCCAGTGTAAGGGAATGCTAGGTCCGGAAGGCGGGAGTAGGAGGGTGGGTGGGAGGGGGAGCACCCTCATAGAGGCAGGGGGAATGGTGATGGGATAGGGGGTTCTGAAGGGGAGACCTGGAAAGGTGAAAACATCTGAAATGTAAATAAAGTAAATATCCAAAAAAATAAATAAATAAAATAGATTCTCCTAACTCACCTTTTCACAAAGTGAACTATTCAAGCTGAGAGTAGCATTTAGTATTTACTTTAGTTACTCTCTGGGCCAACAGTACTGGCATTGAATAAGAACAGGAACAAGACAAACCACACATCTTTAAAGTCAGTATTAATAGGAATAGGCTTTGCTAATTTGGGACTAGCAAAATTTCTCGTTCTTTATGGCAAACACTAGAACAGGAATATAGTAATTAGATCATATCCAATAAACTACATGGAAACAGGTGGTCATTTTCAGAATAGGTAAATTTAAACAGGTACACCCAGGAGACAGACAGACAGACAGACACACACACACACACACACACACACTATGAAGGACTACACTGTCCAAGCAGCATTTTCTTTTTTTCCTCCTGTGCTTTCTATGGGTTAAGAAATGTACCTTTAGCTTAAGTAAACATTTAAATATAAATACTTAAATATAAAACAAACTATAAATATAACATGAACCATACTAAAACTTGTTAATTAGTACTGAAAGTTATTTTTTCAATACCATCTATTAATGCTAATTAACACAAACAAGAATACTTTCCTTTTCAAAAATATTTAAAGTGTATTTAGGGAATCACTCTAAAATATGATCTGGTCAAACAGAAAAATGTGCCAACAGTGCATGTATTCAATTTATGTAATTTGGATGATAATTTGAAACAAGTTGTGAAAATATACACAAGCTCCTAAAAGTAGACTTCTGTATTAGTCAGCCCACTCCACATAAATTTTATTGTACTGAGAACAACAATGTTATTCTAAGCAAAGCAACACATCTTTCGGCAGTGGTTCCCCTAGTATTTACACACAAATGACATCAGTTACATTCTCCCTCAGAAGCAGAAACAGCCTGCAAATAGATGAAGGTGTTTTCTTGTTTCTTTTCCTTTCTTTTTTATGTGACTAGGGGCAGGTCAGTCAAGTCTTTATTTAAATAATTTACGTACAACCAATGGGAAAATTCCTCCCTACTGTATTTCATTAAAAGTTAAAATTTAAACGAACACTTTCTGGTTTCTAGTTTCCTTTCCAGGCAATCTTCAGAACAGTAAATATCTTCACAAAAGATAATTTCTTTCTAAGTTAAAACCCCAATTGTTTTGTTGTTTTGTTTTGGTTTTTTTTGTATTTTAAATATTACAGGTGTTTTTACATATATATTAAAAAAAACAATAAAAACAGCTTAAAATAAATTTATTGTACAATACAAAAAATAGGCATACTGGAAAATAAAGGTACATTATTAAATATACAAAGCAAATGAAGAAAGCTCAACAACACAAATGTTTTAATTCAAACACTAAGATAAAATGCACAACATTTATGCTAAAAACAAAATATTTCAAGAAGAATATGCATTTCAAATGAAATGTTAATGATGGCAAAAAAACATAAAAAAGGAAAAGAAAAAATATGCTGTCATGTAAATGCTTGAATATCAAGAATCAATAATGGTAGGAAAAATTAAACCCAACAATACTGGGTACTTCTTAAAGAACTTTATTTGAAAAGAGATTGAGAATACTGAAGGGAACTAAGATAAATCCACACGCTGGCTTTTCTTTCCTTCTCTTGTCTGCAGATCCGTTCACAGTATCTTCCCTGCTCTGACACTTCCTATACACGGTTCTGAATGCTTGTTCTTAACAGCATTCCTTAAACACAGCAGCTGACTTAATCCTACTTCATACGTAAGTGTACCTTCAAGCATCACCAGAATTATAGAAGAGCCAAAAATTAACAAAATAGTTTAAAATTTACACAAAAATGCACACGGTATGAAAAGTCATTTTGTAAAGTAAATCCAACTTCTGAATGAAACAGCAAAATGTACACATAGAAAACAGAGGGAAAAAACCTAAAATCTTTTTTCCAATTAAGTTGTTCAATTTCCTGAATCACAAATAACCCTGAATATAAGAAAAAGAAATGCTCAGTGTCCATAGGCAGGCAGTGGCAAGACTTTGAAAGCATCCAGCTAGGAAATGCATATGAACACCAAAGGAACAGAAAGCAAGCCTTTTCTAAAACTCACCAGGTAAGTAATTAAATACAAATACTAATATTTAAATTAGCCCAAAGGCTTTAAGGTTGAACTTCTGAGAAGAAACCTTTTCTTAATATCAGAGTTTTCAATCTCAAATCAGGTCATCAGTATTTTCCTGTACCTGATTTAGAATCTCTATCAGTGAAATTTTTTTTCCTGCATTTTATTTAGTTACAGAATCTGCTCTACTGTACATGTGCCATAAAAAGCTATAAGGCTTTCATTCTCAACCACTTGCCCAAAATTTACAAGTTTAAAAGTGAATTTGAAAAACCAAACTTGAAATTGTGAGAAAAACAAGATACACGAAGAAAGACATGTAAATAAATCCTACAGATTTTAAAAATATGTATTTTTTTTTTTTTTACAATCAGATTAAATGGAACCTATGGTTCTCTTGAAAAGTTTTGATTCTCGATATTGCATTTTAAAAATAAACAGAAGCATTCCAAATTCAACGAATATTTTAGTTGTATACTTAACACCTTCAGACTATATTCATTTCATAAGTACGCTAATAAAAGTTCAAAAAGAACAAACTTTATGAGATGTTATAATTATCACAAAAATATTCATTAGTCCTTATGAAACATAATAAAATTACTAAAAGCTAAAAAAGCAAAATTTACCGTTCATACTTAAATACAACAAAAAATTACATGAATGATATGAAAATACAATCCATTTTGAAGATAGTCACTGTCTCTTTTTCTGAGCAACTGACCATTATAGTTTTTAAATAACAGAGCATGCCATTCTCACACATCTGCAATTCTTTGGCTGGAGTGTTTCAGTGATGTGAAACATTCCTAATACATTGTGATTCTGACAGGACAGAAGAGTTTTAAAACAAAAAACAGACATGTTTAAAAGTAGTCGCATTTAAAATATTATTCAAAGCCAATCTACCACTATAACTGGCATATGTGTAAACTAAAGCTAATTTTAGAATCTACTACTCTTTTAAATAAAGTAACTTTGATTACTTTGACTTTTTAGCTTTGTATTTAGCATGGAAGTACTTTTTACTGTCACTACCAATATCCTATCAGTTATAAAACTGGAAAGGTTTTAAAAGACAAATCAAATAGTACTTCTCAGGTTAATATGTAAGCTTCAGAACTAAGAAAGACAATGCGGTTACCAAATTATATAGTTAAATTTTAATGTAATTAAGGAAATTACATTTTTTTTGGAAGTTTTAAAAAATAAAGCAAATTTGCTTTATTTGTAAATGCTTTTTAAAAAATTAACAAATGATTTTTGTACAAAGATTAGAAGCAAAAAAGAAAACAAAAACAAAACAAAAAACCCCTTTTTTTAAGTTTATGGCTTCAGTACTCAAGGTTCATAACAATCAAATACTTGAATAAATACTTAGTTTAGAAAAATAAACAAGAAACAAAAACAAAAGCCTAAGGATGTTTCCGATGTTAAAAGAAGAACCGGTCTGCAGCTAGAGCCCATCTCTAGCTCCTCTCCCCCAGACTCTCCATTCTATACACTACAGTTGTAGAGCTGTCGTCACTTGACTCAGGTGACACTTTTTTCCACACTGTGTCTTTTAAAGCAAGTTCTTGCTGGAGACTCTCATAGTCCAATGGTCCAAAGGAATGCTAGTTGTTCAAGCAACATACACAATTTATTAGTGCACTTGAGTGATGAAAGGTCCAAGCTATAAAATGTATGTTTCAATGAACGTTATTAAGATCCATTAACATCTTCACCCATCACTGTCTGACATCTTGGGACATGTTACTCATGTTGATCGGCAGGAAAGCTCCTACACTGTCAGTGTTTCAAAGTTCTCAGATACTAGTAAAGGTTACTCTGACTGAAACTAACACAAATTTAAGTTGGCACTTACAAAATGTACTTAGTACATATTAAAAATACTATTTGTAAGTGTGTTTCTAGTGTACAAGGTAATTTTACTGCACATTTTCTTCATGTGGGATGCAAAGGAATGGAATTAAAATTCTCAACAGCAAGTCCTTTGGCCCAATGAAAAGAAAAAAAACTTAAGTCCTGATCCTAAGACTAGCTCTAAAAAGAGAAGTATTTATGCACATGAGGCCACACAGTGACACTAAACAAGACCTTAGGGGTAGCTAGCACAGAGTACTATAGTTTTATTACTACCATCAAAATCGTATCATTAAACATGTTCTAGAAAAACAGTTGTCTCCAGTGGCCTTTTTCTTACTAAGTCTCATGTACCTGTCCATTTACATATCCATACACAAACTAGACAATGAACTAAATTTAATCCCAAACAATAACTGACAAATATTAGGAGTAAAAACAAAGTTTTAAAAATGAGATTCATAGTACATAGCATCTTCCAATATCTTCTTTTAACGTAATCCATTATAAAACAATTCTATAGAAGCAGCAGAAAACCAGCACTGCTAAGCTAACAATTTGCAGTTTAAATATCACAAATGATTTTAATATCTATGACTGACAATAAAAATAACTTATTTATTTGAAATTGTCAAAGACTTGAGGCTGCTAACAAGTTGAAATTTCACACAAGCAGGCTACTTCCTTGTCTTAGAGGACACTGAGAAGAATCTTAGGAAGGACTGGCTTACCCTCTGATCACCTCCTTCTCTCCGAGGATCAAGTTTTTTTGCAAAGTGTCTCAAATTATCATAGTTATGGAAGTTACACAGAGAAACAAGATCCTGTAAAGAGTTACACAGAATACATATAAGAAGTCAGCTATTCGCTGACTGTGTTTATTCATATTTCAACAGTCATGCCTTATACCGTGCAGCCTCACTGCTATCTCCTAGTAACTACTTGCAGGCTAGTGTAACAGACCCAAGAGTCAGGAAGAGGACTGACATCAGGATAAGAATAGAGATTTAGCTGTAATTCTCTATTGCTAAGTCTCTGAAGACTGAAAATAAATTATAATCACTCTGCAGTTAAGAGCATTGGCTGCTCTTCCAGAGAACCCCAATTTGATTCCCAGTACCCACACGGCAGCTCACAACTGTCTGTATCTCCAGTGTGAGGAATACAACAGTTTCTTCTGGCCTGTGAGGATATTAGTTACAGTATACATATATAAACAGGCAAAGCACTCACACATTAAGTAAATTTCTTAATAAATTAAGCATAAAGTAAACAGAATTTTCTGAAAAAATTAAATGGAACCTGTTTATAGAAACAATTTGAAGCTTTTCTACAACCACCTCCAATACCACCTACTTAACTAGTCCACAAGTAGGAAAGTACCAAGGGTTTACAAAAAAAATTGGTTAAAGAGGGAATCAGCTTAGCTTATATGCCCACCCTGTTTTTCCTTACTAATAAAATTTGCTTACATGACAAAAGTGAATTCCCTTAACACTGTTGCCCATCTTGTCAAGAGGAGGAGACCAACACATCATGCCCATGACGTTGGGGACAACTAAAAGAATACCCCCAGCAACTCCAGATTTTGCAGGAAGACCAACCTGAAAATAATTTAAATAAAAGGGCAGTCATAAATATTTTAATAAATAAGTTATGCTTGAGAACTGTTTAACAATTATGGCACACACAGAACCAACCCTGACACCTGAGTTCAATCCCCAAGATCTACATGGAAGGACAAGAGTCAACTCCTTCAAGCTGCCCTCAGATAGATGCCACAACCTTTCAGTCTCCCAGTAATAAACAGACAAGCAGATAAAGATATCGTGTAAGTTAAAGTACTTAAATCTGAACTGTAGGGCTCTGAATATTTTTATTTTACAGAGCTGTATTTTCTAATAATCCTAAAAAACAAAACAAACACCTCCCAAAAACCACAAAACACGAGGAATTGACTCTTTTTTTTTTTTTTTTTCGAGACAGGGTTTCTCTGTGTAGCCCTGGCTGTCCTGGAACTCACTCTGTAAACCAGGCTGGCCTCAAACTCAGAAATCCGCCTGCCTCTGCCTCCCAAGTGGTGGGATTAAAGGCGTGAGCCACCACTGCCTGGCAAGGAATTGACTCTTTATAAGATTTTCTGTAGTATATTGCCAGAGAAATAGCCAAAAATTAGAGATAAATGTTAATGCAAATTAATTCCCTTCAAAAAATTTAAACTTTTATTGTAAGAAATACAAGGGAAAACAGAACAAGCACAGAAAAAAAGTCTAGTCAAAAGAAATATACAGGAATAAATGACTCAATGTCTTCAGCTAAAAATATCAGTATCCCTTTAGAGAGATCCTGAAACAAAAAAATAAATTAAAAAAAAAGGGAAGAAAAAAAACTATGAACCTCATTTACATTCCAAGTCTAACAAAATGTAGAATTATATAACCATAGTTTTTAGAATTGTACAAGCAATCTCAATGATTAAATATTATATTAAATTTAGTGGTAATGTTAAATTATAAGAATAACAGTGTAATATGCACTAGTTAAGATTTTATGGCAGCAGTATAATGCTATACTATGTATTTACAATTGCATGCTGGAACATAAGATAAAAAAACCCCAAGTATGTACACAGATGAATCAAGAAGAGTCATGTATTCATAATTACCAAAGGTGACTGATGAATAACATGAAATCCAGTCCTATATTGTACTACACTTGAAAACTGCAGTGTCTGCAAAATGGCTCAGTAAAGAAGTAAAGGAGCTAGACAATAAGTATGGTGGCCTGAGTTCAATCCTTGGAGCCAAGGCATAGGCACTAATGCACAAACAGACACACAAAGTTCTTAAAACACAAAACAAGGATATTATGATGCAACTTAACATAAATAGGGTCAAATAAAAAATGCCTACATATTTCACAAGTACCAAATATACAATGCTTAAAGAAATTTTAAAATTTAACTAGTATATGCTCTTAAGCCCTTTCAAACATCTATGGCCATAAGCAAAGATTCAGGCTCCTGTGTGTTCATTTTCTGAGTTAAAGGACTTCTTGAGGTATGATCACCACAATGTCAAGCATCAGCCATGAAAAACACAGCAAATCTGGACTAACCTTGTACCATGAAATGCGTTCAAACCATAAGTGGTGATTAGAAGTGACTGCATTTTTAAGGACATCTCTCAGACTTTTTAACTCTACTCTTTACTCATTTGTAACCAATTAACCTAAAACAAGCCTCTCTCCAAAAATAATACACAGCTTTAGAAGCAAAGTTCAAACTGTATTTTGAAAAGTCCCAGTCTAGACTAGTTCCTTGCAAGAGAAAATCAACAATTACTTACATGGAACGCAAACTGCCCTGAGAAGTCATACATGCCACAGGAATGCATCAAGCTGAGTGTATTCCGAACTGCCTCAGGACTGAGAACTCTTTCACCAGTAATTGGGCAGAAACCGCCGTTAGCCAAGGTTGCAGCCATCACACTTGCTGATTCACATGTCACTTCAATGGAGCACAGCTAAAACAAAGAAAAGAACAAGTTTTGAAAATTTAGGCTCATGGCGCTTTCATTTTCTCAGCCCTTCTAAAGGGATGGTTTTACTCTAAAATTGACATTTCAAAGATTTCAACTGACCAAAGTTTCTAGTCATTTTAAGATATATTTAGATTTCTCCAAATTTATAATATTTTGGTGACTGAATTAAGTAAGAAAGAGCCAAGCCAGTCCCTAAGCTTTGTTACTGCTGTATATAGTATTCACACTTGTTGAAATATTAATGTTTCCTATTATATATTACTGTTAATGTTATAGTGAGAAATACGCCATAATATCTTTCAAGATAAAGCAGAACACATCAGCATTATGACAGATAGTGTCAGCATGAAAAATGACTACTAAGTGTGGAGAAGGGGTATATGTTGATGATAAAACACTTGACATTTCACTTATAACAAAGCTTAGTATTCCAATTTACAGAGCAACAAATGACAAAGAAAAGTAAATATTCAAGACAGCTCTGGCCTAGGCTATATAGTGAGCAGGGCTACATAGGGCCATGAATCTATATAGTGCTGCCTTTTAAAGCCCCTATCAATCAATATCCATTTGCCATTTACTGTGGACAACAGTTATACCCTGACAAACAGAGTCTAGCTAGAATGAAATTTTTGCATGTAAATGTTATCAAGGTAAGTAAAATAAAAGCCGGTGGTATACTGAGTAGTGGCACACTTGCCTTTCATGTTAACAAAGCCCTGAGTTTGATCCCCAGCATTTAAATATATCAACAACAGCATTAATAACTTGCCTCACAAAACCCAAAGTTACCCATAAACATAAAATGTTCCTTCACATTTTATTTTTAATTGGCAGCAATCAAGGGGGAAGAGTAGCTTCCCTGATCAAGTTGTTACACTGTCCCACAGAGCAAAAATCTTAATAAGAAAATCGTTTCTAAAAGAAGTAACATTTAGCCAGGTATGGTTGTAAGCATCAATCCCAGCACTGCGCAGAACTGAGAACTGGAGGCCAGTCAGAACCCAGCTCAAAGGAGAGTAGGGAGGGCTTGAAATTCCTATTATCACTGCCTGAGTAGGGAAATCTTTTCAGAAGTAAAACTTAAATTCTCGTGATCATTTCCTAATTTATACTTAGCATTAATCAGAATGTTGCTTGTCATGGAGGATTTACATTCCCATTATCACTACCTAAGTAGGGAAATACTTTTAAAAACAAAATCAATTCACTTAACCGTTCCCTAACTTAGTAGTAACCAAATTTACTTGTCAAAAAGTAATAGTCTCCTAACTGGACAAATGCCAATTTAAAAATGATTTCCTGATAGCCCAATATTCACTTAGTTACATTCAGTTCTCCACAGAATACAGCAATACCTCCACGGGTAGTACTTCTGGTACTTCAGTACTTCTGTACTAAAGAATTGACATTTCCCAATAGATAAGTAGAAGTAATATAACTATAACAGCCCAAATTAAGTGTTTTATAGGTTAGAGTAAAAGTGACACTTAATTTCAGGTGAGTTTGAGGAGTTACTCATGTCTCATGATATGTTCAGTGTTGTACTTTCTGATAATTGAAATAGGTCATTCTTGAATTAAAGTTATAGGTCTCAGAATCTGAGACCTGCACTCCCATCAAGTTATCTTCTAAAGATACTATAAGGTTAAAATCAAAGCACCTTCATAGGTAAAGACAAATAGAAAGTAAACTAGAAAATTAAAAATGTAGTCTACACATCTCCACATTACAGCTTGATTAGATAAAAATACATGGGGAAGGGAGAGATTTCCAAGAAGACTGTACTAAACTGATGTCTATACCATAGGAAATTATGTGTGTGGGATGCTTCCGACATGACATGGATATGGAGAATTATCTTAACTTAGAGGCACAGGCATACTACATGACACTGAAGGCATATGCTGTACAGTCCTCAGTGCCAATTAAATCAGATCAAAAACTGCAGTTAGAGGATGGCAAGACAACAGAAGAGAAGGACACTTCAAAATGCTGCTGGAAAC
This sequence comes from Rhynchomys soricoides, assembly GCA_019843965.1. Taxonomy (NCBI): domain Eukaryota; kingdom Metazoa; phylum Chordata; class Mammalia; order Rodentia; family Muridae; genus Rhynchomys; species Rhynchomys soricoides. The sequence continues at coordinate 2,639,767 of JADRCH010000143.1, read as the reverse complement.
CTCTGAAAACCAAAGTATTCCCAAGGCAAAATATAAACAATAAAAAACCCAACAGGAGAAACCAGTTTTTGAAACTGTCCAACTTCATGTAAATGTATTTCCACGCTGCTTCCCCTCCTCCACTCTCAAGGCGTGGACCATTAGGACGTAGGGACGTGGATCAGCCTTCCATGACATCTTTTGAAAGTCAATGGAAATTTATTTTCTCACAGCCTACAGTCAGGATTTGCAAGACATCTACATTTTGTAAAATGTGACACAGTTATTTACTTATATACAACTCAAAGTAAAAATTACCTGGAAATAAAAATCTAGTATCCCAACCATGTCTGTGCCTTCTGGAAAACACTGAAAAAGAGCAAAATCCAAAAATACAGAAAAGCAATGAAAACATGGGCAAACAAACAAACAAACAAACCAGACAAAAAAAAGCACACAAATACATCAGTATTAACTTTAAGGTACATAAGATGTTTCACTTTGCCATCATAATAGTATGGAGTTCACAAATGAGTATAATTATAAAATAAATTTACATCACTTTATATGAATTCCTAAATTCTGTTTTAAGAGACAAAGATTAAACAATTTGTAATTTATAATCATATAGAATATTATTCTTAAAAAATAAAGATTTATCAACACTACTCAGATATTGTACTTAAAAAAGAAACAAACTGACCAGAATTTGTACTAATATAGTCAAATATTTTAATACTGCCAAATACATAAAACCAATTAAATATTAACGAGTAATTTGCTAACACTGACTCAAGAGTGCTTTGTAAAAACGTTTCATCTTATATAGTTAAAGGCTAAGATAGAGTTCTCAGGTGTCATTTTAGTAAACAAAAGTAGCATTGAATAGAAAAAAAATTTAAAACCTTCTTTTCTTTTAAATAATATCCTATTGCAAAATTTCGATCTCCACTTTCTCGTTCAGATTGAAACCTAGAAGAAAAAAAAATTATGATTGTTCTTGAATTGTATAGCAAAAGTACAGTATGCAGATGGTGATCTAACACTCCAAACTGTTGAATTCTGTTTCAGTTCTTTCAACAGAACAGTTACATCCCCTGGGTAGTAAGCCTTTCCTCACTATGAAAGGAGTGGCATCAACTCAACCTTTCTAAACTTCATACATTCCGAACAAAGAAGCTAATTTTAAAATGCCAAAACTGGCCATCATTGAAATAAATTGAAATAGCTTGTCAAGCTGTCTTGTAGAATCACAATGTACAGTGACCTGAGGGAGCTGACAGGAATGTCAGAACAGTGACACATAAAATGCAACCTGGATTAAAGTGTCACGTTCCATGAAGCAGGAGCAAATACGAAAGTATGAGAGTAGAACCTCCAGGACAATTTTGTTGTTGCTTTTTATTTTTCAAGACACTGTATGTCACCCTCGCTGTCCTAGAACTTGCTTTGTAGACTAGGTTGGCCTTGAATTCCCTCTACCTGTCAACTGTTGTGATTACAAGTGTGTGCCCTATAGCCCAGCCGTCAAATATTTTTTAATGTTATGTATGATTTGCCTGCATATAAGTCTGTGCACCACTTGTGTGCGTTGTATCCATGGCGGCCCAGAAGAAGTCACCAGGTCCCCTGGAACTAGAGCTGCAGATGGTTGTTAGCCACCATGTGGGTGAACCCAGGTCCTCTGGAAGACCAGCCACAGATCTTACCCATGAGTCATCTTATCTCTCCAATCCTTGGGGACCAAAATTTTAGAGGTATTAAGTGTCAAAACATAAAATTCAAGTTGGAAGTCTTAAACAAGTTTCCCAGTCAGATCTGTAGTTTGAAACAATAACTCCGACAGTAACTGGGAAAGGGAAAGGAAAAGGAGTGAAATAGCAGACTACTGAAACGAGCTGAAGAAAGCCCACATTCAAGGAGGAGTTATATGATCAAACATGTAAACAGCTGAGTAAGTCTTTCACAGGAAACAGACACAGTCTAGCCTTAAAGGTTTCTGTAATATAGCCTACAAAGGAATCGCTGGGGGAGTTAAAGAGAATGAATTATCATGAAAATAGATTACACAGTACATCTGAGAGATCAACCTAGAAGAGTCCAGAAACAGAATAGTTATTTCTGCTGAGTACTGGCAGAAATAAGACTGACATTCAGTATTAGTTTTAACATTTTTATGGTCAGAAAACAGTAATAAATATGGAAAAGCTCTTAACTGTTTTCCCCTCCTTTCCTTCCTGGCACTAGAGAACAGACGAGGCATTTCATGTAAGTGCTCAACCAATGAGCCATTCCTCAGCCCTCCTTTTACTTATTTAGAGACAGTTTTGCTAAGTTATTCAGGGTAGCCTTAACAGCCTGCTGGTTAGCTAGGACTGCCTGTGCTGCAAGGTTTAGTTTGTTATTCCTTAAAACAACAACAACAACAAAACAAAAACCAACCAAACAAAACCAGCTTACTTTACTGAAAGAACAGAAGAACTACTTATGAGATCTCCAGAAAGCTTCCTGGAAAAAGTGGTTAACTTAGGCAGCAAAAACCTCTGGTCCTTCCAAAGGAAATAATCCGTCTGTCCCCGCTCTTTAAAAGCCTGATCTTCAAAAATAAATGAATAAACAAAAATACAACCCTCACAATAGAAAAATTTAAATGCAAGAATCTAGAAACTAAACTGCTCTGCTTTAGAGACTAAACAATTATACAAATTTGATTAGTTCTTGAATTATAAATGCCTAAATGACATTCATTTATTGAGTTAATATCATTTTAAATAATTATTAATGTTCTGTCCTTGAAAGTATTAACAACAATGTGCTTATGTAAGCTAACGAGGAGGCTGAAGAGGTGGCAGAGTGCTTAGGAACGTTTGCTGCTGTTACAGAGGAACAGGGCACGGCTTCCTTAGTGGTTCACACTAACTTATCTCCAGCTCCAAGGGATCTTCTGGCTCCACAGGCACCCTAACAGACACACACATACCTTTTAAACACACACATACACACACAACTTATATGTATATATACTTACTCTTGGAATACATGCTGAGTGACTTAAGAGCAAAGTATAAACAACACCATGATTTCAAAAGATTCACGAAAGAAAAATATGAATATATATCTCTATTTACTAACATCTAATTACAAATTTCTCCCTCTTTCTCTTCTTTCCTCTTCTTCCTCCTCTCTCTCTCTCTCGATGGCTCACTTGGTAAAGTGCTGATATCTGAAATCAAGTTCCCAGAACCCAACTAAAAAGCTAACATGGTGGTACACACTGACCTGTAACCCTAGAGCTTGAGGGTCAAACACCAGCAGACCCCTGAGATAGCCACATCAGTTGTTTCTAATTCTGTGAGAGACCCTGCCTCAGGACTATACAGACAAACCTTGTCTCCAAAAAAAAAAAAAAAAAAAAAAGGTGGACAGCAACTAAGGAAATATACTCAATATCAAACTGATGGCAATACATGTGCATATCTAACCCATAGATGTGATGTGCATATTTAAGTTCACACCCACAAACATACAACACAATACACACATATACAAATTAAGATCTTTAAAAATGAAAACAGAAGCCAGGTAGTGGTGGCGCACGCCTTTAATCCCAGCACTTGAGAGGCAGAGACAGGCAGATTTCTGAGTTCGAGGCCAGCCTGATCTACAGAGTGAGTTCCAGGACAGCCAGGGCTACACAGAGAAACCCTGTCTCCAAAAGCCAAAAAAGAAAACAGAAGAGTCACAACATTCTTAAATATGAATAAAAGACATATATCCTCTGATTATTCTTTCAACTTTTCTGTAGACTGAAACTTTCAAAATAAAAAATATTGGGTTAATAAACAAAATCAAGTTAGTCACGCACAGATAACTGAGGTAAGAAAGGTATTAGAGCCAAACAGAAAATAAACAAGCCCAGGTATTTTGATTTAAACTTGAGGTCCCTTCAGACTCTACAATTATCTATATGACATTTGTTAAAACTTTTGAAAAGCATTTTTAAATGTTTCTTAGACCTGATTACGTTCTAATGACCAAATTTTGAGTAATTACCTATTCACTGGAGTAAGTTCTAGGGCCATAAGTAGAGACTGCATGCACACACATACATATGTGTGTGTGTGTTTATATAAGAAGTAAAACAGTATTAAAAATAAAATTTTATAGTCTAATTATCAGTGATTTTAAAGAATTATGATCAACTATAAAAACCCAAAATACAAATTAGACTCACGTTGCATTACTGAATCCGACATATTCATTACCAGCCATCTTATTCAAAAATTGCATCACCTACAAACCAAACCAGAAGTATTAGTAACCAAAATTAAATACTGGAGGAACATTAAGCATAAACATAGTTTGGTGTTAATACTTACATAGTCAAATTTCTCAGCATTATTTACTCCTTGCTGAAAAGAAATGAAAGGCAAGCATATTAATACAGACACTACTGATGTCAAGAACGAAGCTAATACAATACATACTTCATACCACTGCCATTGAAATCAACGCACTGCACAGTACTTTTACATCTAGGAAATCTTTCTAAAGTAACTTTATATTTAAACTCTTATACATGTCAATACCCCTATGTTGAAAAAATAAAAAATTACAAAGGGAATATATATATTAAAAATATATTTATTAATCCCAGAATTACAGAACACAAGTAATGCTGGAACCCCTTAGCTTTGAAACAGCACATGATTTGTTTCAGAAACTTAAAAGTTCATCCTTAAAACATAATTAAGACTATATAAAGCATGATTTTCAATTAAAAACAATGAATCTTTAAAAATCAAACTCTTTAACCATTATAGAGTTAGAAAACTGAGTTGTTACAAACAGACCTCTTCTAATATATGCAAAAGCTGGCTACATTATACTAACATGGAGAAAGTTCTATCCTCAGTAACTTTCAACTATAACAATATCTGAGTTAAAAAAGTTTTACTTTATAGTTCTAAAAATTATCTTTCATTATATTTAACATTATGCCAATTCAGATTGTGGAAGATGTATTGTTTCATTACTCCTAGTTCTGACATGTCATCTACTGCAAATGTCATTAGAAAAACGCCTTTGTAGTGGAGATCAGTTCAAGTAGCCAAATGGTTTCATTTTACCTCGACGAAGTTTACAAAGCAGTAAGCTGTAGATCTGAAATCAAACGTATTAATTGGTGATATGCACCCAATAGAAACAATACATCTCTAATTTCTAAAACAGGATTCAAATAAAATAATTTGACAACCATTTTAAAAAGCAATTTGTTAAGAATCTATGCTCAAAGTTCCACAGTATTGTAATTTGGAATGCTGTCACAGGGAGTTTGTTCCAGTGTCATCTACTGAATAAAGCCAGGTCCATTCTCCCTATGAGAAGGTCAAGCTATGACTGATAAATATATAAAACAGTACAAATGAAGTTATTTAAGAAAGTACAGTCAATCACAGGTTTATAACCAGAACAAGAAGGAACACCAGAGTATGCTACCAAAATCAGACATTAACAAAACTTAAACAATGTAAGAATAACTTAATGACAAGTATAGATTGTAACCCCTATATATTTTGCTAAAGCATCCCAACATTTTAAAAACTTTCTTATACCAGAATTTTAAGTGTAGACATGTAACTCCAAAGCTGTTCAATGAAAAATAATTAAAAGAAGAAATTACCAACTTCATTGAACTGTTGCAGTTGTCAAAATATTCCATAGATTCTAATGCTGTAAAATATGTAACAACATTTAAGCCACAAAAACCTTTTCAACCTCAGAAAAAGCACAAAAAAAAAAAAAAAAAAAGCACAACTTTTGGAAAAGTATGTCAGCATTTATAATGTGCTGTCACATGGATATATCACTGATTACACAACTTATCAATATAAAATAAGCAAGTTACATTGAACTTTCATTCTCTGACCTAAGCTGTACCCTGTAAAATTAATGTAAGTTTTCTTTGTTGAACTATCAAATTTAATATAAAAAAAAACCCAAAACACAAAAACCATTTCAATTCTAAACTTGCTCACATACTTGGTCTATTTTATGGCTTACAAATTAAAATTTGCTTTTAAATTGTTTTAAAAAAACAAACTCTTTACTGTATTATTTATTGCATTCAATATCTATTTCTAAAAAATGTTTTTAATAGGCACCTGAAATGCCCTAAGCAGATTTATATAAGTGGGGGAAAATAAAGCTGGGTGATCATGTGGGCTAACGAGTACCTCTTTCCCATTTAAATGTAATAGCATTTGGTTAATTTTTGTTCTTATTATCTACCTTGAAAATGGTGTTTAACCTAAATCTTTACATATTAGTTGTCCCTATATATCTTGAAAAGGTTTCACGTAACAGATCAGATAGATGGGACCTAACTTTAACATTTTAATTTTGAAATGTTACAGTAAAAAGCTTTTGTTAAAGCTCTTAGGAGAAAAACAAATATATACATACAAAACCGAGTAAATGTGCACTGACAAACTGAAGATAAACTGAAAATAAAATAAAATCAATTTGCTAAGGCATAGTAAGTTGAGAGGGGTGAAGGAACAGATATTATTACATAACTGAAGCAGAGAATAGGTAAACAAGGCTGTTATCCTATTTCGTTCATGATTGAATTTATCAAGGTAAAATGTTTGAAGAAAAGATGATGACTTGTTAATCATCTTACATGCTAATTTGTAATATTATCTCTTAGAGCATTTTGTTTGGTCTTCGGACGCATAACTGATTTTTAATTCATATGCAAATTTATACTTTCTACTGTCAGAACAGGGGAAGAAGTCTTACCCTATAGTTTATATAGACATTACAAAATCTTGCTCATATTGAGCAGACTGACCAGAACAAGGTTTGTTAGAGCAGTATTACTCAGTCCTTGACACACCTGAACCTTATCCCACAGCAAGCACTATTGTGCTTAAGCTGAATGAACTTGTTTAAGCCTCATTTCAATTTTGTTGAACCACAGAATGGGCAATAACCTACAATACTGTTATTGGTAATACAACTTAGAACCAGTTATTGATTGATTTTCAGGCTTAAAACCACTGACTTAAGTACTTTAAAGTGTTGTCTCATTAGCAACGAAGAGTTTTACCCTAGAACAGTGAAGTATAATAAAATGGAGAATACAAAAAATGGCCTTCTTCTGGAAAATGGGAACTCCCTAAACTCCAAAGCAAATTATTTTAAGAAGGGCATATAGAAAATACATATAGAAAGTAATATTCTTAAACTTCCAATGCTCTTGCCCTTAATCCTTCATGTACCAGGATATGATTACTCCAGCATGAAGATCAAGGTACAAGCACTGTTACATATTATGTTATTTTAATTCTAGAAAAGTGTACAGAAATTTATAGTAAATATAACTGGAAGAATTTTTAAGAAACTAAACTGGGCAAAATATATTTTAAAATTCTAATGTATTCACTAAATGCTTTCTAAAAGCAAACCATGGTCTGTTTGAAAAGAATAAAAAAAGGAGAAAATTGTATAAACTTAACTTCTATAAACATGACTATTAAACTATAGAATTTATATCTCTTGAAGAAAAGTATAAGTGGGAATTTTTTAACAAGGGTGACAAAGGTAAGTGCCAGGAAGATGACCCAGGGCACAAAGCTTGCACCATTAGAAAAAATAAATTGAAAGAATCAATTTAAGTATGTCAAAGTATTTTTATGTCTGATTTCATAACACATTCATGAATGTATTCACATGTGTAATAAATATACTTGGCAACACTAAAAAATGTCTCATTAAACAGCCAATGTTAATCAGTTATTATTAAAAATACTACAGGCATAAAGAGTGAGCATGCTAATCAAATATTAGAGATCACAGAAGAAAGAGGCAAAGGAGATAGAAAATGATTTTATAAAATAGTCTTGGTTTGATCTTGCCACAGAAAATCTTCCAAAACGAAACATTACTAACTACAAATTAGTATTATAAATAAAAAGTCACACTGTTCTAGATCTGGGTTTCAGGGTCATCTGGAGACAGGGCCCTGCTGTTAGCTCTGTCTGTCTCAGAGCTAATGATACACACAACTGACATCAAACTCAAGAGATCCACCTGCCTCTGTTGCAGAGCGCTGGGACAAGGACATGAGCCACTGTACCCTGCTAAGAGCTAGTATTTTTATAAATTACTTCTAAAAATAAAGGAACAGAACAATTTAGTTAATTGGGAAAAATCTACCTTTTGATTAAAAGGAAAAAAAAAAAGGAACGCCTCAAATGTGTCTCAAGTAAATATAGCACTACATTGCTGTGCTAACTGTACAAGCCTAGGACATCACGCACTGCTACTACTAAAAGTGACAGACCATCTCAGGGTGTGGGCTTTACTAAGATACCTGCCAGATTACAGCTAATATGACAAATGGAGAATAGCATGTAGATCAATTAAACTTGCCTTGAGTTTATGGAGAAACAATTTAAAATGTTTAATCTTTAATTTAAAAAACAAAACAAAACACTGCTTTTAAAACAAAAATATACCCCCCACACAAAACCAAACTTTTTAAAGTAATAGGACTTAGAAACTACTACAATAGACATATAGAAAGTCATGTAGTTTACTATATATCTAAAATTTAAAAAAAAAAAAAATGCAATAGTGATAATTATTTTGTACTGTTGCCCACAGTTTCCCAGCGCAGCACTCAAGGCATCAGACTTTAACTTTTAAGCTAAAATTAGGTTAAGTTTTTATCACGGAAAACCAACAATATGTGAAATATGCTTTTTTCCCTAAACATAAATATTCCTCTTATTTTCATTCTTTTCTTTAAACCAAACACACATCATCATCATGAAATCAATCAGACTGAAACAAAAACTGTTCCCTTAAAGTTAGTACTACCAGAGGAAAAAAGCGAGTAAGAATAGTAACCCTTATGTCTTTTTAATTATGTGCATTTTAAGTGTAAAATTACATTTGTTTTTAAAAAGGTATTTACCTATATAGCTTTGTTTAAAATTTTAAATATTGGAGTTTTCCTACAAGCTTAGTGGTTAAGAATTAATGCAACAGGCTCCTTCTGTCCACATCCTCCTTTCTCCACAATCTGCTAATCCTTTTGAACACTTGCTCTGCCTCTTCCCCCATTTCCTGAGGATCACCACCAATCCTACAAGGAAAAAATATCAATACTACAAAATTATGAAATAAAGAGTCTTACTAAAGACTCTACTTTTTTGGAGGCGTGTAACATGAGATTTGTTGCAATGGTACCATAACAAAGCCCCAAACTTTGGAAAGACACAAACAAACAAACAAAAAAAGTCAACAACAAAACATATTAAAAAGATCTAAAAGCATGGCTACCTCTAGCAGCCATGGTAATGTGACCATGCTTTAGGCACTCAAGTTTAAGTTCCTTGGAGCCTGTTTGTGTCCAGATAGCAGGCACCAACTAGTTCCTAAGTAATGACTACATACACCCATTGAAAAAATAGATGCAGCTTTTAGGCCAATAAATCACTATCTGTGTACAAACTAAAATAACAGTATTTCTGCCTTTATAAACTGCTGAAGTCAAAGATATCATTAACTGAAATGGCAATCACCTGTTATATATAGCACAGTAAATTCTAGTAAATGACAGAACAGGCTGAGCTCAAAACCAGATTCTACTGACAGAACCCATCCAGTGTCCATTCCCAATAAGGAAGACAACTGGGCTCTTTGGCTATGATTTTATTGCCTCAACTTCAAACCACTACCAACTCATCAACGTATTATCATACAAACAAAGACTGCATACAGATCCTTAATAAATCTAAATATTATTTCTTTAAGAGAGCCTAAGGAACATCTTCCTTTTGAGGGCAGTTTTACAGCTCTATCATACTCTATCTTGTGAAACATATTCTGAAAGTAGAGACTCAAAGATAATGAGCTTAAATATGAATTTGCAACTTTCCTAATAATTTAAAATCTTACAAATTTAAAATCAAATTTTCAAATACAAGATGACTTTTCTGTACTATTAGACACTGAACTGCATCTATGTTGTCTGTGTTTTATTGTTCCTAATTAGGCTAATGTGGATCAATATGGTTCATGACCTATGACTGACCATGATAAATGATACTAATGAAATGGTATGACAAGACATGCAATTCCCACATGCAGCAACCTATCTGTGTACTTGACTGAGCCCATGAATCATTAACAAAAGGATTTTAACTGCATCCAGTTAAGGAGGTCCTCTGTAAATCATTTACATATGGCCTCTAAAGAGAAACCTGCTGGTGTTCAGTGTTAATCTTCTCCAAAGTGACTACTCTCTTTGTGACAGGATCTTACTTCCTATAGCATGGTCTCACTCACCTCAAGCCTCCCAGTCTACTCTAAGTCACTATATAGCTGAGGGACCTTGAAGTTCTGACAGACCTACCACTTTGGTAGTTTTTAAACTGGAATCCACAAATCATGTTTCAGAGGATTAGGGAACCCATTAAAATATATGTAAAATCATGGAATCTGGGCATTTTATGAAGTTCCAAAAATGGTTTAGAGCCATTCTAGTGATTTTTAAAACTAAGCACTGACAGAGATTGTAGGTTAACTTTCCTTAGTTCTAATTTATTACTTGCTCAACTCTGAACTATTAATGAGATTTCTCATAACATTTACTGAACTCAATGATAAAGGCCAATTTATCTATGTATATTTCATACTTAAGACATCTAAAGGCAGAGCCCTGCTTTGTACATAACTGCATTACTACATTCTACAATAAATTTCACCTCAGTATACCTAGATATCATAAACTAGCTACATTAAAAGATATATGGCTACATATCTACTTTATTAGAGTTAAAAAAAATAAAGTGGGCCAATGCTTGTAAGTCATTGTCCTAAAACAGACATATATTCTTAAGATAGTAATTTTCTGCTTTCAAACTCACTGACAGTTAACATAGGACTTCTAGTATAGCAAGTAACAAATTTTTGTAACTGGGCTCTAAGTCTGCAATTTATCCTTCAGCATTCTGCATGTATTCAGAGTGCCCCATCTACAGTAATGCATGTACAAATCCATGAGTTATGTTTGGTTCTAACCTGGAATAGATAGGCACAAATTTACTGGGGAACATATAAGTATCCCAAACACAAAATATATTTTAGTAAGTAAAAGAAATAGAAATTAAAAATTAAAAAAAAAAATGGGGAAACATCTGAAATTGTGTGAAAGTCTACCACACAACAGAACCATTTTGAAATACTCATTTCAAAACTTTAGCTTCCAATTATTAAGGTGATACAAACACTAACATAAATAAGCCAACATACAATGCAAACATCAAAACTTAAGTAATGTAATAATTGGAAGAAGCTTTACTTCTTTTACTTATGGCATGATATAAGTAAAACAAAAGAAACAAATTTAAATGAGAACTGTGATCCCAGCTTATGAGGATAAAACAATTTTTGGTTTTAATATAATTTTTTGTTCTAAACTTAAATTAGAACATTTGCTCCCACATTTATTAATAAAAATATCATATAGTAAAATGTTCTCATTTATTCTTTTTAGAAGCAAAAAGGAAAAAAATATTTAAAAATATTAAAAAGAAACATCTTAACTCACACTGATCTGTAAGTTCTTAAATCTGTGCCAAAACTTTAGATCCAGAAGTTAACTAAGAGTTGGGAGTCATGTTTTTCATTTTGTCCTTGAAATGACATTTGGGGGCAGAGATAAATAAAATTCTTAATCCAATATAACAAGACTATTTTCTTAATCCCAAGAGAAAACTTACTATCATAGGCCTACATAAAAAAATCTGAAATGTTTATTCCTTATTTATTAAAAAAAAAATTACTAGGTTAAAAGGAAATTTCAACATTTTACCTTTATTAGTGAAGTCACAACAATTGCTCCAGCATTTACCATAGGATTATGTGGTTTATCTGTAAAACATAACAGTGAGAGCATTGTTTCAAACACTTGGCCCCACGTCCTTGGATGCATACATACTTTCCTGCAGGGAGAACTGTTTGGAGTAAAGGTCCGTAGCAAACTAGCTGTTCACATCCAAAATCATGCTCTGATAGTCACATGGTAAAACAAGAATTCACAGAATATTCTGCAAAAAGTGTTAAAAGCACATCCAAATATTGTAACCCTGCCATTTCACTCAATCTTTCTCTATGTATGTAAATAGAGATGAATCTCTATCTCATACTTATGATTGAATGTATCTCAAAGTTACTATTATTAAATCTCAAAAATGCATACAAATAGCTAAAACCTACTAAGTACTTAGATAATATTACCATATTAAAAATAATCTTTGAAAAAGTCCATCTGGTATAATCCCAATTTTACCTTTTAAAAACATTCTTGTACTTATGCAAATGTACACATGTGTACACATGTGTATGTATATAGACACTGAAGAACAAAATACAAATACTAGTGATATGCCTAAAATAATAAGATTTTAGGAGATTTAAATTGTATTCCCTACACTTTCAACACCTCTTGACAGTAAAGGATATATATTTTATCAATTTTTTAAAAAGAATTATTTTTTATGTCTTTGCCTACATGCATATATCTGCACCACCGGCACACCTGGTACCTAATGAGGCCAGAAGAAGCTGTCAGATTCCCTGGAACTGGAGTTAGACAGTTGTGAGCCGCCATGTTCCTGCTAGAGACCAAACCAGGGTCCTCTACAAGAGCAGCAGGTGCCCTTAAAATTTTTTAAGTATCTTAAACTTTTATGTCCACCCATAATCCTACTTTCTTTTAATTCTTTAATATAATTTTAAAATATTAATTCACTTATTACACTACCACTCATTACACAGCAAATTGTTAACAAAAACTCTTGGGTACAGGAAAAATACCAACTTAAAAACATTATTTCTAGCATGGTATGGTGGTGCATTTTCTAATCTTAACACTCAGGATTGAGTTCAAAGCTACATGAGCTCTGCCTCAAAACAAACTAACAAAGCAAACTTCGATTTGTGAGAATGACTTATTTCCTCATGGATAATCTTGTCAAACCTGACAATCCGAGCACACACATTACCTGTCTCCTTGACATATGTACTACATTACAGTCTCCTTGAATATCAATTTACATTCCACAAGACAAGCCTCTAGCTCCAACTGTGATCCAACTGTGAGCTTTGAAAAAGTAGTCAAACAGTTCCCTGAGCATTAAACACAGAGTCACCACGGGACACAGCCATTACTCTCACCTATATACAATCATGAGAATAAGTCTAATGTCCCTTCAGCTGAAAGGTAGATAAACTGGCATTATCATGATGGAAAATTATTAAAGGGAATAAAACTACAACATGAATGAACCTTATACATACTAAGGGAAGGAAAATTAGTCATGAAAGAACAAATATTAAGTGATTCCATTTATCTGAAGTTTCTCAAATAAATCTATGGACAAGAAAAGATTGCTAGATTTCAAGGCCAAAACAAAAACAAAACAAAACCAGGGAATAATCACTGATGACTATGGAATTTGTTTTGCAGCCGGTCAAAGTGCTCCAAATTTACTGAATGATGATTTTAAAGCCCTACATATAGTAAAAGCTACTGAATTCTATACTTTTGTTACTGTTGTTTGTTTTGAAACAGTGTAAGTAACTCAAGCTGTTCTCAGGCTCATGACTCTCGTGTACAACTGAGAGATGAGAGCACATTCGTGCACACATCCCCATCTTCAATCTGTACACTCTGAATAAATTTCTATTTATGAGTTGTATCACTAAAGACAGAAAGTTTTCTGCTTCTTTCATCATCTGAAAAAAAATTTAAATCAATAAAGTAATGGCTTTCATTTTGGTGTCTTCATACACACATACCGTACTCTGCTCACATGCAGCCTTCTCGCTTCCTGTTCCCCCAACCCCATTAGCCCTTTTACTAATGTCTCGTAAATATCTAGACTCTGAGTAAGAGAAAGCATGTGGTTTTAGATATTTTTCATTTAAAAAGATTAAGAGAGGATTAATTGTGTATATTATACTCCATTTCCTTCAATGGAGAGATAACAATTCAAAAATCATCCTTCAAAATTGCAGTGGTGGCGCACGCCTTTAATCCCAGCACTTGGGAGGCAGAGTCAGGTGGATTTCTGAGTTCCAGGACAGCCTGGTCTACAAAGTGAGTTCCAGGACAGCCAGGGCTACATAGAGAAACCCTGTCTTGAAAAAACAAACAACAACAACAACAACAAAAACTACAAGTGTTGGATCCAGAAATCCTTTCGAGCTAATGTCTGCAAAGGGAATTATGGCTTTACCCTGGAGGCATCATTCTTCTGTGTTCACTCTGTCACTTATTCACCAGAGCTAAGACATGAGATTGACATGCATGTCTACCAGTAGATCAAAGAATCAAGAAAATAGCATATATAATAATGGAATATTATTCAGCCTTAAAAAGTAAGAGAACATTTCATTTACAGTAACACAGATAAACCCAGAGGATATTACAAGTAGTAAAACCAGGTACAGAAAAACAAATCTTCTTTATGTAGGCTCTAAAGATGTGGAACTCAAAGAAACAGAAAATGATAGTTGCTACCACGGCTGTAGGGTTAGGAGAGAAATGGCTAAACATTGACCAAAGAACAAAATTAAAATTAGATGAGAGCAAGACCAAGTTATCTACTAGATTATAATAGCTTCAAAATTGTTTAAAAAAAAAAAAAAAACCCACACACAATTCTATGTTCATGCTACAAATAAAGTCTGTTAAACAATTCATGACAAATTGATTCATCCTTCTATGGTACAAAGCACATGTTGTACTCCATCAATGCTTAAAATTATTAATTAAAGCAAGAAAAACTACATTCTAAGTTATTTACTATAAAGACTAATTCTAAATACTAAAAGCCTGCTGTTAAAATCTAAACACTGTAATATAGTAAGATTTTACTTTCCCCAAATAATGCTACAAGAGAAATATTCCTTGAACATATATAAAATGATATCTCTTGCTTACTCTGAAGAATGCTATGTGTGTATGTATGTCAAGATAAAATCAAAAAAGCAAAATACTTTCAAATATTATCAATTTGAAAGAAAAGTCCCAAAGGAAATGCAGAATACAGAACTCAATAGTGAAATTACTCTACATATGTACTTATATAAAACCTTATTAGTCTATTATTTCAGATTGCTTTTGTTTTGTTTTATACAGTTTCAGGTTTAAATCCTTGGAGCTAGAAGGCAACCAATGTGTGTATATACATACACACTCCAGTATTTGATAATTATCAAGCTAATGCTACATAAATTGCATCCAAGACTTTTTCAAAGAACAAATTATTTCACAGCATGTAATCTACTGATTCCTCTACAACTTTGGTTCAGAGTCAAATACCTAAAGTAGAAACTGGTGAAGAACAGCAGCATTACTGCAACGCAACATACTCTAATGAAGACTTAGGAACATGAACCTGTTGTTTTCTGAAGTGAGGTAGAAATGAAGGAGCCAATTTTAAATTCCTGAACATTTATTGGCAACAGAAATAACAACCGTGATACCATTTAAAGTATTTTTACAACACTTTAGAGCTTGGCACACCAGAAAACTGAACATGTGAAACATTTGCAATTTATGGACAGGTTCTTCATTTTAACAAATATCTATTTGAACTTTGCAATAAATTATGCACGGAACATTCTTTTCTATCTTTTGACCTTCTACTTTTATTTTTCTACTTTCCCCAACCACTGAAACTCCATTCTTTCCCATTAGCTCAGCTCTATCATCTTACAAAAGCTAACTTTTCTTTGACAAATCCTGTATACATATAACATATTTTGTCTTTGCTAATTAAAGATCACTAAAAATATGCAAAACTTGAATTGTTTTCTAAATTCCATATTAGAGGTAATGTGATTATAAAATGCTTAACTCTGCCTTCTACTCTCCTGTATCAGATGTACTTTGTAAATCTTTCAGTATTAGCTACATAAATTACTTCAAGAACCAAATCCCTTCTAGCCTCGAGCTGATTATTCAACAAGGCTATACAACTATTAGTTGGCTAACCTGATTCCTACAGGGTAGAAAAGCATGAGGCAGCATGATGGCTTGGTGGGGGAAGTGCTTGCTCTGCAAGCCTGAGGCCCTGTGTCTGATCACTGGAACCTATGTAAAAGTAGGAGATACCTGACTCCACAAAATTGTCATCTGGCCTTCGTGTGTATACTGTGGCAAGCATATACCCATCACCCCACAGCTCATCATACATGTACATACCATAATAATAAGCCAGATTAACATTCCCTACGAAATATTTTCCAAAACTGCCATTAAAATAAACTTGTTTCCTCACTCACGATGACAGAAAGCACCAGCCAACTCCAACTAGAGGACAAAACTTATTTATACTTTACTCTTCAAAAGTACATGTAATTACAGAGTAACTACCACCATTGCTTACCTATTTATCATATCTACACTAATCTTTACTATTATCTTACATAGCAAGAGTGATATTTTTAACCATATAACTCTGAATACAATTATAAATACATTTGTTACTTCACTATAAATCTAATAGTAAAATTTTAAATATGAAAAAGATTTCCAAACTGTTTTGTGTTGGGGCTGATATGAAACCAAGACTCAGTAGCACAGCATCTCTTGAGAACTTGCTGATAGACAAGCCTTCTTGTTAAGTTTTATATTTTAATTCTTATGAGAAACCAGGACTAAAATCTTGAGTTCTCAACAAAATTTTCTTATAAAGGCCATTCATGAATAACTTATATTTTTAAAAACCATCCATGAATTGGCAAAAATTTTATTAATAAATACTAAGTTCATTTACCCCAACCCTCATATTATTTTTTTCTCACAATAGAACTTTGAAGTTTCTCAAAAGATATTTTGCTATTTTATATGTATAGGTGTTTTCCCTGGATGTATGTATGTCTCTGCACCATGTGTGTGCCTGGTGGTCAAAGAGGCCAGAAGAAGGTATCAGATTCCCACAGCTGTGTACAACTGTTAAGCCACCATGTGGTGCTGGGAAACAAGTTACTCTGGAAGACCAGCCAGTGCTCTTAACCACTGAGTCATCTCAACAGCCCCTCAAAAGATTTCTAACATTCAGATTCCTACATTTGTTTTAGATACTTAAATACCTTCCTCCAAATCAGTGTATCTGCCAAAATCACTTCCTCTTCCTTGTCTTCCAAAGGAAAATACTGATTATACTATAAAATGATTTATCTTCTGGGAATAACAGAATGAGTGCTTTTATTAAACCTGGATGTCAATGAGACTAATAAATGAAAAATTTTGGAATATAATATCCTAAATGAAGTTGCCAATATATGCTAATTTTCAAAGCTCAGCACAAAAATTGTGATAAAATTCCGATAAAAACTGTTCTAAAAATATAGATATATCAGTTGTGACTTCATTTGAAGAATTAATAAAACACTAATGAGTGAGACATTTCACTTTTTAATTTGACAGAAAGGAAATGTGAATTTATCTTTTACAATTTTCCTAAGATATTTCTTCCTAATAACAAATGTTATGAAGGAGAAAGACCAGTCATAGAAACAAATCCCACTAAATTATCTATCATTGACGCCACAGCACATGAATTAATATACCCTCCAATTTCTACCCACAGCCCGCACAGAAACTGTCCTCAAGTATGAAAGCAGTATACAAAACATTCATACAGAATGTGAATATGGGAAAAGAGAAACACCACTCTATTAGAACTTGCTTGGTCAGAAAAAGCCATGCTATTTCCTTTCTGTATTTCCTTTCATAGTTTATGACATTTATTAACACCGAGTGATTCATATATTTTATGGGCAAATGAGGGTCCGAACCTCTAGCCTGAAAATGGTCAGAATGCTGAATCTAGCTATTTGTTTCACCTTTGCCAAACAGGATCTTTCAACTGAAACAATTAACAATATATAACAAAACATAATAGTTATTTATGACTACCTCAGAACTATTAGCTGCTTCCACTGGGTTGTTCTTAAGTAAATTCTAGATGTTTTCAAACATCAATAGAATTCCTGATAGGTGACAATAATGAGTTCTTATTTATAAATGGACAGTGTCTCTCCTGCAGCAGCCAAGGATGGTCTTGAGCTCCTGGTCCTCCTCATTCCATGTCCCAATTGCTGGGATTACAAGTGTGGACTGTGCCCAGATGTAGAAGTATTCCTTGCCCTATCTCTCTAATCCTCTTGCTAATGACAAAAGATAACCTAAAAGAACCATTTTAAAAAGTAGATGATTAAACTATCTGTAAAGATGAAAAACAAAACAGACAAAAAAACCACAACTCTATGCAGACTTCAAATTACCGAGATTTAAACAGAAAAAAGAAGAGATTTCTTTTACTAGCCAATTTTACTCCTTACCATCTTCATTCAAAAAGAGTTTGTTGAATCTTAATCCACTCGGCTCCTTCCCAACATAGCGATGCACATACTCAGTTCCCAGGTCATTAACAGCAATTGCATATTTCAGGGGTTTTACACAGGACTGAAGACAAAAGGGAACTTTGGTATCTCCAATAGAATGCCTATTAAAGTAGATTTGAAAAACAATTAGCATCAACTAGAAACTGTTACCAGCATGATTTGACTTGTTCTTTTGTACTATTAATTCTAATTTATATTTTCCCATAATTCAACCATAAATGTTTTGCTTCAATATTAGAGGGATAGCTTGCTAAATGATGCTGTAGTAAAGGTGGCCACCATCAAGCCTGACCCCTGGGACCTACATGATAGAGAATAGACTCCTACAGGTTATCCTTTGATCTCCACAAGCACATAACATATGTAAACATTAAAAAAGATTATGTTTAAGAGGGACACTGCAAAAACATGGCAAAAGTTTAAAGTACTCAACAGAGTAACAGTTTTATTAGATGTTAAATGATTTTTCTTACTTCTACTTCAGAGTAAACTAGCCTTTTTAAAAATTACTCCTTAAAAAATTAACATGTTTAATTATAATAAAAGGCCTTGCTTTTTATTATAACTTAAAAATAATTCAGATTAGATAATTAAAAATCACAAGCAAATAAAAAAGTTTTAAATTATACCTTCAAAAGAGAAGTCTAAAATTCTAGGTTTACCTGACTTGTCGTCTTAGTAAGCTTTAGGGTACTGCCAGGCAGAGTGGAACATGCCTGTGATCAAATAGACAGAGGCATGAATATATAAAGTCTTTGTAGCCTGGGCTACAAAGTAAATTTTAGGCAAGCCCAGCTATATAAAGAAACTGTCTCAAAATTGGAAAAAAAGAAGGAATGAAATTATGTCATTAATATAAGTTCATCAAGCTGTCTATAAAGTGTACCAGTTGTATACATTTTTATGGTAAGCTATACTTTCATTTTAAAAATTTAAAGGAAGGATTATATTTGTAAGCTAATTTTTTCAGTGGGAAAAACAGAAATGGCTAATCCTTCTGCTATCCAAATTAGAGCTTGACAATAAACCCTTAATGTCCGACTTCTCGCTAAATTAAAATATACTGTGCATTGACTTGTGTAGACATTTTTGCATATGTGCAAGTGCATGTGTGTGCACACCTATGAGGAGGCCAACATCAATTTTTCCTCCTCCATTCTCCAGTTTATTGAGGCAGGATATCCTGCTGAACATGGAGCTTGTCTACTTCCCCGTTTTGTTAGCCAGCTTACAGAGGGTCTCTCCCTTCCTCCCAACTGGTTGAATTATAGAGAGCTACTACATTTGCCTAAGATTCTGTGCCAGAGACTCCAAGTCCAGCCTTCACATTTGCAAGCTAGGCAGTTTTATCCACTAAGCCATCATCCTGCAAGCCCAGAAAGTACCATTCCTGAAAATAACATTCTCACAGTTTAGCACTTTTCCAAAGGCCTCTCTTAATTTAGATTTCTTAAAAAAATCAAATCATTCTTTTTATAGTTCTCCCTCATCACAAAACTTACTGACAATTATACAAGAATCCTCATTTGTTAGCATCTTACTTAAAATAAGAGCACTTCTCAAATATCGTTTTCATGCATTTATAAAAGACTGTGTTTTGCCAACTGACTTTTACTTTGCAAATTATTGACGGATAATGTGATACATAAGTTCAAGGCCAGCCTCAGTTGAACAGTGAGTTCAAGGGCCAGACCAGGCTTTAAAAAGGTCTCAAAATAAAAATTATCTTCCTTTCCACCTCATTAAACAACATTCAAGATTTAAAGCTGTTATTCATAGACTTTAAAATAAACTTACCTTTGCCCATCTACGGTACAGACAGATACACCCCACAAATCAGGACTGAATTTGGCCAGTTGCGGAATATAATCAGCAACCTATCCAAAATATTAGAAAGTCGTTAAGTGATACAACATAGGCAGTGTTTGCTCTCACCTATCACTAGTTGTTTTAGTGTACTCAAGAGCTTAATCCAGCCTGTCTTAATGATGCTTGTAAAAACTAAGAACACTGATCTATACGCTTGAATATTTGCATGACATTAGGTGACTTTTCTACTATTCTGATTGCTAATGCAATCTTATTCTTAAAAAATGCAGAGAATTTAAAACAAGAACTTAAAGACTTCTAAGAAAAAATAAAAGCTTGCAACCAACCTTCTAAACCTGAGGTTATATGAAACAGTTTCTGCTACTATTTGGAGTACCCGGTTGAGAATGCTAATGAATGCAGTGCCTAAAGTGGCTGCTGCTTTGGTGGGAGGGTAGGGTGGAGGAGGGTGTTACAAGTTCTTCTGTAGCACAGGCTGATAGGCTGGTCTCAAACTTGCTTACACAGTAGAGGCTCCTGATCCTCCTTTATCGTCAATCCTGCATGATGCTGGGGTTACAGTAGGCACAACCATGTTTGGCTTTCCCTATACAGTTTTTAAAAACTAGAAATATTTATTTAATATTAATGGGTATCAAATCTGCAAAAATGTCAAATAGTCATTTTTACTAATTTGAAAATATGAAGCCACTTCTGTCATCTCCAAATTTAAAAACCAAAAATTTAGCTGGGAATGTTAGCATAAGCCTTTAATCCTAGCACTGAAGAGGCAGAGGCAGAACTCTGTTGAGTTCTAGGCCAGCCTGGTCTACAAAGCAAGTTCCAGGACAGCTAGGGCTAGGACTGCCACACAGAAATTCTACCTCAAATATCCAACCCTCAACCCCCCAAAACTTTAAACTTGGTTTCATTCTAGGCAAACTAAAACAGAGCTAAATACTTATGCGGACTTAAAACCACTAAATCTAGAGGCTTGACTCACTGAGTTTCTTAATTTGTAAACAAAACATCAAGGTTTATTTTCTTTATATGAAACGTTTATATTAGGAAAATGTGTGTACCCAAACCTTACCTTCCCTCCAGACTGCTTTTTAGCACTTTCATATAACTCATCGATGTGTGAGGTAAAAGACATAAAGTCAGGAATGACAAACTTTCTTCTAAATGCTTGTGTCAACAAAACTATGTTGCTTTGAACACACCTGTGGAATGGGATGGAAAAACAGAGAGGGTACCTTTCAGTTATCAGCATCCACTTAACAGAAGAATATTAATCAGCATCGTTAAATCATATAATTATACAAGTCAAATTTAAAACATATTCTTCCTATATTTTCTTTCCTTCTAGCTTATCCTGAACAGATAAGAAATAAATTAAACATGTCTAAAATTTTGTCAGATACTAAATCGTAATGCATTCTTTGAGGTTTAAGTATTAGAAAAAGTTCTGTATCCTACTAGAATTAATAAATACTCAACATGAGATCTGGTGTAACAAAGCTCAGCCTTTAAAACACCACGAATGAGATTACGAATTTTTTAAATTTTAAGTAACCTCCGACATATCCTTCTTAGCTCCTGTATAATCACTGGGTAGTATTTCACAAAAATTTAAATAACAAGATTTTACTGTGTTTTTCCTGAATAACACTTTGAAAGCTTTGTAAGATAAAACCAACTTGGTTGGGTCAAACTCATCCAATTGTCTTAAGTAGAAAACATGTTGACATGTTTAAATTTAGGAAGCACTATAATAAATTTTACATTACCAAAACCAAAGCAAGCTATATGTAAATGTAACACATTACAGAAATGTTTCACTGTTAAAAACCATTTTAACGACACTGATGTGAACCAATATTCTGTTCTCTTCTGAAAAGGATTAAGCCAAAAACTAATGTGTTAGTGTATCCTAAAGAAGTTTGTGTATCATAGTACATTTTAAATTCTGAGCTAAAAACCGTCTTAAGATTTCTGAGTACCTGTTAGCATTCTGTCTAAATTCCACCCCAGTTACCTGGCTGTTCAGTCACAGAGTATTTAACTTACACAAAAGACAAATTACTACACATGAACATCAAGATGCAACATCAACTACAATAATATTTTAAGGCAAGCCCTGTAATAAGATTTAAAAAGAAAGAAAGAAATATTAAAGTCAGACCATTGCTATGAGAAGTTGTTTATGTAACGATATTCTTCACAGATAAATGATGACACCATATTAGCATGTTTTGAGGAAAAAGAAAAACAATGGGCACTATTAATGATCTTACTTAGCCTTAAAAATACCAATACTTTCTGAAGAATTTCCCCACTTCACAGACAAGCAAATGAAATTAAGAGGCTGGGTAATGCACTTAAAATTATCATTGATTAAATATTTAATTTTTAAATATCTCAAATAGCTTCTAAAATTCAATTTTCAAAAATCAAAGATGCAAGGAAAATAGAACTAGCATATTTTTCTCAAAGAAGGCTTAAAGTAATTCCTAAAAAGTACTACTTATTTTAAAATCAAATATTTCATATTTAAGAAGTTACAAACAAAAAATGAGAAATACCAAGCAAATTTAAATTATCAACTCACTACTGTCCCCTCCCTCAAAACCCCAACACACACTAATATTTTTAATGTTTAAAACTATTTGGAGGCTGGAGAGACAGCTCAGTGGTTAGGAGCACTGAATGCTCTTCCAGAGGACTTTGGTTCAATTCCCAGCACCCACATAATGGCTCACAGCTATCTGGTATACCAATTCCAAGAGATACAATGACCTATATTGGCCTCTACAGGTATTGCAGGCATGTGGTGCTCAGACATACATGCAGGCAAAACAGCATACACATAAATCTCAAAATAAAATAAACAAACTAAATTAATCAGCATCTTTAAAGAGAATTTATAGTCAACAGAACAGTACCCAGAACTCTGGGTATAGTGTTTGTTTGTTTGTTCTAGCATATTAGTAAAAACCATGTGGAAATAGCCTTAAATGGGTAAGTTACCATGATAAAGACAATTTCAGCCTTCAGAAGACTCCAACTATACATAATGATGGGTGTTCAAATAGTAAAGATTTTCATGGAAATTATTTTAATATAGATGCCATCAGTGTACTAGAAAATAGAAGTTATTTAAAATGAATTCTGAGGAAAATACTTTTGCCTTTCCACAGGTAAATAAATAGGTTTCTGCGCTTTGTTCACCATTACTTTCTTGACAAAGGTCTTAAAATACAAGTACACTCATGTATTAGAAAATTTTTCTCACATAATTTTTCATTAGTAATATTTAAGGTTTTAGAAAACCAAGTAATTACAAATGCAAACCATTTGCTGCTTCTAAATAAACAATTCTTAAAACATGGTCACACATAAGAACAGTTCTTAGATTTCTATAGTTTAACAATGAATGAACAAGTGAATAGAGAATTTGCTGTTATCAAAAATATTTTCTTCCTCTTGTAACTTTAATGAATATTAATATAAAATATTGACTATATAGATAGGCATAGGGAGTTCTCCAATTTTCAAATGATATAATTCATTTATTCACACTTTAAAACGGTCACATAGATACTAGTTTCTTCTTGAGAAACCAAAATTATCTATCTTTAGAAGTACTTCTCTAAGAAAAAAAGAATTCGTGTTTTAAAATTGCCATTCCAGCAGCATGGAATGATATTATTTATTTCTGGCAACCCCAATGAGGTAACTTCTTATACTTGAAATCATAAAGAATTTCTCTGGAGTCATCACTTTTCAAAGTGACCTGGAAAAGCTCCCAGTAAGAGGTTTTGAGTTACCTCATTCTAGAAATCAGAAGGAAAAAACCCTTTGTCTATAACCTGCTACACAGACTACTCTGTTTCCATGTCAAGTCAGAGACTGCCTACATTATAATCATAGTTTTTTAAAACTCACATTTGTGTCTAAAGTTATGATAATTTAATTCAATTACTAACAGTTTTATGATAGTGGTTCCTTGGGTTCATGATTGAGAACATTTAAATTGCTTTTAATTTCCTAATGGGACAATGTTCATAAAATACATTTTAAAGCAGGTTTAAATGTGCAAATTAGCGACTCCCTTAAAAACTACAAAGCCAGTTCTCTAAACATATTATTTACAATCCAACCTACCATCAATTAACTATACTAACAGATAAGCTAAAATAACTTCCCAGAAGGTACGTAATCAAGAAAGAGTATGTTGCACAGATAGTTCCTAAGACAAACCCTTACTAAAAAAGCATGAATAAATCTAGAGGTGAATTCATTCCCTTCACAAAATAAACAGATCAACAGACTTAAATTCCTATACCAATTGCAAAGCAAGCTGAACAGCTATACTTTCAAGTTGGCTGCATTAAGAGAGGCAAGAGCCTTGGTTTAAAATTGGCAGCACCTCACGAGCATGGCAAACTTCAGAGAACCTTATTTAAACACTTCTCCCTCTTAGGGACTCCAGGGCATTCCCAGGAGAGATCTAAAACAAATCGTTCAATACACCAAAGAAAAGGTAACTGCACACACACACATTTAAAATTAGATATAGAAATTCCTTAGATCCATCTCAACTGAAGCCTGTGGTTCAGGAAAAACAAAAACTACTGTCATGTAGTCGTTTATAATTTTATGCTGGTTTCTATGAACTAAGAAACTAAAACATTATTTGACTCTTTAGGGTCAACTACAAACATGTTGACTAAAGTTTAAAGTAAAGTAATACAAACACAATAATGAAGGCATGCTAATTCAGCAATGTCAAAATATTCTCATTCAACCTAATCAAGGTTTTAATCTTCAAAGTTGTCTAAAGTTCTCACTATTTTACAAAAGAAAGAAAGAACAGAAAACAGCCCCCAAAGCATTCATTAAAACACTTGAAAAAGAATCAGGTGATGCAACTATGTACATACAAGGGCTACAGAACTGTTCGAAGTCCTCTCATGGTCAGCATCCAAATCACAGGATGGAAATAAACTACAGACTAAACGGAAAAAGTCAGCACATCATGCAAACAGAATAGAACAGCCAAACAATATAATCTCTAGGCACAAAACAACCTTTATGGCTAACTTTCATTACAACTAACTTAAACCCAGTATAACAGAACCTTAATATATACTATCACTGGTCTTCAAAGAAATAATATTTAAAAATCCTTTTCTCAGTTACACTGTAACACTGATCTTTAAAAGGTAAAATTGTGTTTTAAAAGCAAAATCACCATACAGCATAGCAAAACACCATTAAAGGTTTGGCAGAAATTTTTACTTTTTAAAAAGATCTTTGTCTAGCATGACACCATCTGACGTTGTCTGAAGAGTTAATCTTAACATATCCATACACTCTTTCAACCTGGGATCAGACGTTCGCAATCCTGTAGATTTGAGTGCCTGTTTTTAAAAAAATAAGAGTTTGTAAATACAGAGCGCAGATAATGTATATGCTTATTCCAACTATACGTTTCATTCCTGCACATAAAAGTTTCTACCCAATACTTGGTCATGTATGTGGTATTTGTATCACTATTATCCACTTTCTGGACAAGTTTCTCATTGTTTCCTTTTCTTTCATTACCTTGAAGTGAGCATAATAAAAATTTGAAAACAAGAGAAACACTGTCAGTCAGAACCTACAAGTCAGTAAACTTTAAGACCATATTTCAGCAGTATTCTATAATGGACTTAGTATTACTTCTTTGAAAGTTGAGAGAAAAATATAAAAACTTACTGTAATAAACTTGTGAACAGGTATCTTTTCTTGTCCTTCCGCAATTGTATAGAACAGCAAATCTTCCAAGCTAGGTAACAGACCCTGTTTTATTTTACTAAAGGAGGAGAAAAATAGTACAAAATTAATCCTTGTTTGAATATTCCAATCAAGCCCATTATTAAATAAGCTCTGTACCAGATTAAATGATACATTCATGAATACTAAACCATAATGAACATTGATTCACCAAAATCAAATCAGTACCATTAGAAACATTTAGTAGTATTCAATGTCAGGTCATTTTTATTTCCACACATATATCTAATTTTAAATAGAAGTTCTACTTATAAAAATACAGTATTGTCTCCTTCTGAAGTCTGGTTTATTTCACTTAACATAATGACTTCCAGTTTCCTTTAAATACTTGTAAATGATTTCACTGCATTTTACAGCTCAATAAAATTCCACATATATACTCACAACATTATAATGGGCATCTACACAGATACACTTCCTAGCTATTGCAGCAATAGAAAACATGTGTGAGCAAGTATCTGTATGGTTTGTTGACCTAGAGCCCTAAACAGAGCAAAGACAGTTCTTGCTAGTTTCATCTTGTGAGGAGTACCATTCTGATTTTCACAGAGCCTACATGTTTCGATTCCTACCATCAATGAAAAATTCCTTTCCCCCACATTCTCAGTTGTGTATGTTGTCTCTTTTTTTGATGATAGCTATTCTAATGGAGTGAGAATGAATCTCAAAAGCATTTGCATTTTGCATTTCTCTAGGTAAACATTTTTACAAGTATTTACTAGTCATCTGTATTTCTTCTGAAATTGTCTATTCAGTCACTATGTCATTTACTGATTAGATAGTTTGGATTTTAGTGTGTAAGTCCTGCAGTTCTTCATGTATCTTTAGTGTTTGTATCCTACCTGATGCACAGTTGGCAAGGTTTCTATTTCCATTGTGTAGGCTATCTCTTGACTCTGCTGACTATTTTCCTTTTGTTCTGCAAAAGCATATTTTCACCTAATTGCATTTTTCAATTCTTCAAGTCCTATTCAGAAAGCACTTGACCATGCTCCTGCTTAATTATTTTCCACTAGCAAGCAGTTTCAAAGTTTTAGGTCTTAAGTCTTTGATACACTTTGAATTAAAGTTTGTGCAGAGTAAGAGATATCATGATTCTATATACAAAAATACTGTTTCCCAATTTCATGTTTTTAAAGAAAGTTGTTTATCCCAAAACCTCAAGGAATATTATGGCAGCACATGTGGCTCCTGACCTCACAGGAAGTAGGCGGGTTTGGAATTGCTGATGATGGAGATGTTGCCCCTGAAGAAGAAAGCCAGCCAAGGCTCCTATGTGGTATACTTCAGAACAGTTCTGTGCCTAGAGAAGGCAATGTCATCCTATAAGGTTGCTTTCTCTTGCTTTGAACAAACCTTGAGTGGCTCTGCCCATGCACACACATGGTCTCTGTTTTACACACTCACACGTGATTGCAGTGTTACAGACCTAGGCTGGTTATGCTCAGAGTCACATCAGTCAGATCCTGGGGTCACCGGCTGGTCACTCTGATAGCTCTAGGCTGTGAACAATTTCAGCTCCTTCTGGCTGTGGGAGTGACACCCTGGCTTCTTTGCTGGCTGGAGCTGTGCTATCCTCCTAAGTCTCTTCAGTATGTTTCATATCCTTATCTTCACGTCAGCAACAGAGACTCAGTCCTGGGCACACGTCATACCTTTCCCAGCCTGGCCATCTTTCTGTCCACTTCTGAGGGGCCATGTGTCCCAATTTCATTTTTAAAGGTCAATGTTGTCAGACTTTGAAATTTTGGTTGCCAACAGACAGCTAATGCTTTACCTATCTGCTAGAGTTAGTGTCTTTTCTATCAAGCATATTCCAGTTTAATCACTCATCACTAATTAGAGTTCAGGAGATGCTCAGGTGGAGTCAACAGTTGATGCATCGCTATAAAATATTCAAATAGTGACCCTAATGGTAAAATCTGGGAAAGACATATACAAGTTCTTGAACTCTGACTACTAATATTGACTATATAATCTATAGGCTATTTAATTAAACTTCCTACAATTCAAAGAAAGGAGGATATTAGTGTCTACCTCAGAAAGTTGTCATAAAGACAGCTAACTCCAAACACCCAACACTTTTAGAATACTGCCTGATAGAACGTAAGCACTCCAAGTACAGTAACTGTAGTTGTTCTTTTCTTCCCCTCTATGTGCAAGCGCCTGAAAAGGCCAGAAGAAAGCATCAGATGTCAGAGACCTAGAGTTACAGAAGTTGTGAGCTTCTTAACTTGGGTGTTGTGACAAACTCTCTTAACCACTGTGTCATTTCTCCAGATCTCTTTTAGTTGTTACTTCTAAAGCAATGTATGCTTGCATAAAAAAAAAAAAAAAACTCCACAGACCACAGAGTATTAGAAGAAATATTTACCAAAAAATGCTTAATAACTAATATAACAAAAATATGCTAAGATTAACCAAACTTCTAAACAAACAAAAAAAAAAACAAAACAAAATTTTCCTATGTATTGAACAGTCTTTAAGTAAACAAATTATCACACACCAATTTAATGTCTTTGGGGGAAGAGGTCTCAGAAACTGAAAACATACTCCACTAGTCCAATTGTCAATCACTGACATAAATATTATAATGGTAAGAATCACAGGTCTCAGTAAGGCATAAGTAACAACTGCAAGCCCAGCTCCAGGAGGTTCACATAGGAGGATCACTCCAAGTTTAAAGCTAGCCTGAGCTACAATTGAGACCCTGTTTCAAAATGGAAAAGAATCGTAGGTCTAAGGCAGACCAATCACCCTGCCTACCTATCACAGCTCATAAATATATACATATTTCCCCTGTATAGTTCAGAAAAGCAAAAAAATGAAGAATTCTCATTTTTAAATACCATCAATTCTAAACTCGGCATAATAGCAACTTTCATGGGTAACTTATGTACATTATTCTTGTTAAAAAACAGATCATGTCCGTTGACAACTGTTTCTGTACTACTGAACAGACCTTTTTAGATCATACATACACACCAGCTATAAAAGACAGTAAAATAGCTAATTCACAAGCATGTACATTTATACATAAAACATAAAATTTCTCCTAAAAGAAATATTAATATTGCATTAGTATCATTTATATTTGTTTTCAAGTCACTTCTATACCAACCTTTAAAGTTTTATAAAAAAAGTATGAGTACGAGTAGGCATGAGGCATAAAGAAAGTCTGACACTACTTTCAGCAGTCGGTTCTTTCCCTACATGTGGATTCCAATTCTGATCTACTCAGGTGTCTGGGCTTGGATGGCAAATGCTTTTATCAGCTGAGGCATCACTGGCCCCAATTAAAAAAAAAAAAAGACAAACAGAAAAAATCCCAAAAGTACATTTATCAACACTAGAATGTTTTAAAAATTAACCTTTATAGAAATCTAATGACATATCCTGACATAACTCTGACCTTAGACAACTTCTTTTAAAAAAACACCTACAATATTTTCATAGTTAATAACTGAAAATTACTTACATACTGTACTGTTTTATAAACATTCTAATTTAATCCATTCTAATTTAATGATCTGGTGACAGAAATATACCATAATTTCTGGTATTAAAGAAATTTACTTGCTGACACTATCTTGATTCCACAGATGGAGAAAGAAACTAAGCTCGAGGACGTTAAGAGCTGTCCCACGGCTGCACAACAGCAGAAATGAATTTGAGTCTCTGTTTCTCTCAATCTGGGATCTGCACTACTTGTCTTCTGACTTCCTGCCTAGTTACTACTCTTACAAGGCACAAGCATGTTTTCTAGGCTTTATCCTGACCTAATAGCCTAAACAAGAGTTTAATAATACTGATGACCCAATATTTAAAGAAAGATTGAACCAGCTGTCAAAATCAGTGGACAATAACTATCAATTATTTACAGAAAGTGGCTTGCTAGATAAAACTTTAGATAATGATAGTTTGTCACTTTAAAAACCGCAGAATAAGCTTTCTACATATTTATCACATCAGTAAATGGTATTTACTTTGCCTAAAAGCTATGTAGATAACATGAATTATACACTTCTTTCACTTATGGTACATAGTAAAAAAAAATTTAAATGGCCCTTTATCATCATAGCTAGCAAAGTGAGTAAATATTTTCCTTGCTTAAAAGAAAAGTAATTAATTTGTATTCATAAGAGGAAAAATGTAAGTCATGCCTAAGATACATGATCAAAAAATTGTCAAGCCTGGTATGGAAGCTCATACCTGTAAACCCTGTTCTCAGGAGGCCAGAGGAAGCAGGATTCTAAGTTCAAGGCCATTCAAGGTCACCCAAGGCTATTCAGAGCAAGTCTCTGTCAAAAAACAAAAAGCAAAAAATCTACCCATAGAAGATACTATAGCTTGAACCAAACACAAATATTTTCCCCAAACTTTCAAAAGAGCTGAAATCACACCAGAAGTCTTTCTTACCTTGTTCTGTTTTCTTCTCCCCTAAAGATTGCCTTTATGTCGCCATAACCATGTATTTTGTTATTAGAATTCAAAAGCTAAAAACTATTTTTAGAAACTATATGCTAGATGACTACTTTTTTTTCTGCCTTATCACAGCTTCGGCTGTTAACACAAATCTGGGAAGTCATCAAATCTGAGTCATCTGGGAAGAAGGACCCTCAGATCACGTCATATTGTTCTGTTGACATGTCTGAAACACTTTCTTAGTTCCTAGTTAAAGTAGGAGGTCCCAGCCCAGAAAGGCCTATACATCCCATGGAGAGGACCTTCTCAGAAACGCACCTGAGCAATCCAGTAGGGTCCCTCTGTTGTTTCTGTGTCAAACTCTGGCTTTAACCTTCAAGATTAAATAAACTTTTTTTTTTTTTTTTTTTTTTTTTTTTTTTTTTTTTTTGGCTATGGTGCTGTGTGAGCTAGTTATATGTCAACCTGACATAAACTATAGTCATCTGGGAAGCAGAAACCTCAATTGAGAAAATGCCCCCATCAGATTGGCTGGTGGGCAAGCCTATGATAGAATTTCCTGATTAATGACTGACGTGGGAGGGCCTAGACCACCTTAAGTAGTGCCACCCCCTAGAGCAGGCTGAGCAAGCCATGAGGAGCAATCCAGTAAGCAGCACTCCTCCATGGTTCCTGATCAGTTCCTGCCCTGACTTCCCGTGATTATGAATTGTGATACAGAAGCATAAACAAAACAAACCCTTCCCCCCAAGTTGTTTTTGGTATATGGTATTTTAGCACAACAGAAACCTAACAGAAGAAATATGTTTATCATACAAACTAAGAATTGTTAAAACAATCTTTTACAAAGCAAGGAGATCATTATGTTAAACAAAGGCCAGTGTTTCACTGCAATCACTTTGGCACCACCACAGTTGACTTATTCAGAACTAAATTATGGGGAGACGTTAATAAAAAAAAAAATCAGACTTCAGGTCTACATAAGGGAAAATCAAATTGCTCTGAAAATATAATGAGCAGCTCTTTTCAGGCAAGAACTCTTGTCAAGGATTTAAATAGAGGTAACAAACAACCTTTACAAAACGTAACATAAGTGGGGTAAAAACAGAGGCTGCAGAGATGAACTTTTAAAGTCTCTCCCAAACCTAAACCTAAAAAAGACCAAGTAATTCAATAAAGTATTCCACTAAATTATCAATAAGGGGAGCGATGTGTGTGTGTGTGTGCGCGCGTGCTATGAACTTGGTTAGGTAATTTATTCCTCTGGAGTATTTTGTGAAATATACAAAGTAAGGTAGAATGAAATTAACTGTGATCTCATTTTCTCATTCTAGTTGTTAATGAGTTGATAAAATAATGTTATAAATTCTAATAAAATTCTAATTTTACTCGGTATTTAGATATCTGTATTTTACAAGTATATTCTTAACACAAAAACTGTGAGTGAAAAAAAACTGTGAGTGGTACTAAATGTTTCTTACTTAAATTGGCTAAAATGATAAACTTCAAGCTATATTTTGTTATAATTTAAAAATTAGGTATAGAGGGTAACAGTCAAAGAGGATTATCAAAATGAAAAGGGTAAAATTAATATATCCCAAGAAAAGCAGTCTTTAAAAGAAGCAGAATCAGAGTACCAGAGAATCCTTTACACTGAAATACACTTTAGTGCAGGGATAAGCAAACTACAGTCATGGCAAATTACCTAACCACTTCGCTCCAGGCAGGTTGTGCATGTGTGTGCTCGCTGCACCCATGTAGAAGCTCTCTGGATTTGAGAAACACACACACACACACACACACACACACACACGTTTAATTTTGATATGCTGTGACTAGCTTAATGGCTAGGCGTTTCTAATCTTCCTGCTGCTAGCAAAAACTCCCCTCCTGTAATCCTGAGTTAACATCTTTTAAAATCTG
The DNA here is from genome assembly GCA_019843965.1 of Rhynchomys soricoides. Lineage (NCBI taxonomy): Eukaryota > Metazoa > Chordata > Mammalia > Rodentia > Muridae > Rhynchomys > Rhynchomys soricoides. The sequence goes on along the minus strand of JADRCH010000143.1, from coordinate 2,607,292 downwards.
TATTTCACCTTTGGTACCCCAAACACAATAGGGAAAGTAGCCACATAGGCCACTTTCCCTGATTGCCACATGTCGGTGGGCCTTCAGGTCTCGTCTTTCTTCTTCCTCATCATGACTATCTCTGCTTCCTTCCTCTCTCCCAGTTCCTAGCCCACACCAATCTCAAAGCCCTGCCTCTGTCTACCTGACTAACTACTAGCCATTGGCTCTTAATTGATTGATCAAAAACCAATTAGGGACAAGGACCTTCAGCACTTGGACACTTAGATTTCTGATTTTGAACCCCGATTAATTCAAAGCATTAGAACCAATCCCTAACAGTCGTGGTCACTCCTTCCTATAAATGAAGTTCACAGTACTGGAAAACAGAAACACTCTTCATTTGCCCATTATTGATGACCACTTTGTACAGCAGCTGACCTGAGAAGTTCTAAGAACCAGAGAATCCCAGAAAACTGTGACTCCACAGTATCTTGCCTTTATCAGAACTTGTCTTAAAGTATCATTCTACTAGACCATAGTATAGACACTTCAATAAATAGCAAAAAATGTAATAAAAAAATTTAAAACTTTATTGTTTTAATATGGCAGAAATACTCAACATCTCCAAGGAGACTTACATCAAAACTAAATTAAAATTTACAAGTTTAATGTTTGAGGATTTTATTTTAGCTTGTATGACTGGAAAATGGGTAATAAAAAAGACCTGCCAAATCCATTCTTAATCATTTTACATAATTTTCTTGGTGCAACAATACTTGTTATTCTTGTACAACCAGATATAAGTGGGTAGCAAGAGGTTATCAAATTTTAACTGATAAGGTCTTCCATTTTTTAAGATGTTTCCACTCAAAAGGGAAATCCTGCTTAGAAGCAACTATTAAGAGGTAGGAACACATGTACATGGCTAATTTACTTAACTATCCCATTGGTGCTAAACAAGGGAACCCTTTACAACTAACTATATCTTAGCACAGAAGTAAGCTTGTCCCTTTCTATAAATGAAGTATTTTGTTCCAATATGTAAGACACTATATTAAAAATATTAAGGAATAAATCTTTCTATATTTCAATTTGTTTTTTTAGCCTAGATTCCTAAAAATATGATTAACTTATAAATTCCTCATAAGTTAAAAAATATTCTCCAAAGTCTGTACTACTTTAATAACTTCTACAAAAAGATTCAAGGAATTGCCTATCAAACTATCAAGACAAGTTTAAAATCTTTAAAACTTCACCAGAAACAAGCAGATGAAAATAATTCCTCCTAAAAATTATTAAATTGGTATTCATTATACCAAAACAAACTCTATGCTTTGACAGTAGTACTTTCATGTAAACATTTCTTTAGAAATCAGTGAAGAATACTGAATGCCACATACCAAACAAAGAATGGATACCTCACAAAGGAGACCATTTTACTCCTACTTTATCATAGTCAGAAAACTGTCAAGTTCAGACATTATTTCTATGTACTATTTTATAACCAAATTAATTTTATAATAGAATAGTCTAGGGTAAAATTGGAATATAAATGTCTCTATGTGCAACTGTGTGCAATACTGACAAATATTAATAATCACAAATTTCAGAAATATTATTTGTTCCTTCAGCTTTATGGATTCTTCTTACTAGTAACTAACTTAGATGAAAATATTCACATGACTATAAAATATGTCCTTGATTTATATAGAATTTGATATTGCTGAGCTTTTTAAAGAACGTTTTTTCACCTTAATATTACAAGAATACAATAAGTTTTATTTTTTTAACAAATTTCAAATGTCTTTAAAACTGAAGAACCCCAAGTATCTTCACAAACCTGTTCTTTCAGGTGACATTTACTTTTCAGAGAACAATATCCTTCCTCTTTTTTGGCTAGATATCATTGCCTCATTTTAAAAACAAAAAATGAAATTGCGAGTTAAGATGGCTCAGTGGTAAAGAGCACTTGTTGCTGTTACAGAGGAACCAGGTTCAATTCCTAGCACCCACAGGGTAGCTTATAGCTGATCCAAAGCCCTCTTCTAACTTATGGGGGCACTAGGCATGCATATACTGTACATACACATTCATGCAGGCAAAACATATTTTAAAAAAATTTTAAAGGTGAAATTCCATTTGGTAGCTCCTGAAAGTTTGTAGGTGGCATACTTCTAAATAAGCAAGAAGCTAAAATTTCAGGACTCATATTTTTGTATTCAGTGAACTTTATGTAAGTTTGTTATTATTAATACTATTCAGTTAATTACATATCATATTCATGTTTTTCAATGACTTCTAGATGCATGGTTTAATGTAAATATTAGGCTTCAAAAATATGACAGTCATATTTTCATAGTCATAGTCTTCACTTCTCATTAAAACTAGTGTTGAAAGGTAGTTTAGTAGCATAACGTGCAAGTAAAAGATCTAGGCTTAATTCTCTGCATTGTAAAAAAAGCAGGAGTAAAGTTTACTCCTAGGGAAACCAAAAAATAATAACTACTAAGCGTGCATGCGCACATACACACAACTAGATATTCTTCCAATCTTAACTCTAAGTAAACAGTAACTTTTAAAAGATTTATTATTTTAAGTATGTGTTTGTGAGTTTATGTGAGCATATGAGCTCATACATATGCAAGTGCCTGCAGAGGTCAGGAGAAGGTGTTGGGTCTCCTAGAGCTGAAGTTACAGGTGTCGGGCATGATACTGGGATCTGAACTATGAGCCTCTGAAACAGCAGCAGTACATACTCTTAACCACTGAGTCATCTCTCCAGCCCTGAATTGTAAACATTAACCTTTAGAAATTCAAAGTAGATGCAATACAGAAAGATCAGAGAAGCGTCTGCCAGCTATTTCAAAAGCTGTTATATCCGACACCAAAATATATTATCTACATCCGCAGTTTCATTTTCAGTACTATTTGAAGTATGTATTACTAAATCCTACTTTGAAATTCAGTTCTCACAAAGGACAATGCAATAATTTTTGTGTGGCTTACGTTCCATTTATTAAAAGGAGGAACTACGAAAATATGCCTCACCATACCATTTGAAGCTAGGTGAAATCACTTTTGTGTGAACTTTATTTTTAAGTTTAAATACTCTTGTATACTTAAAAGCACATTTTAAAAATGCCATATTTCATGGAAACACACATAGTTATTGCATAAGGGGCATAAAGTTTTTTAGCAACTACCAAACTATTCTCTAAAATAGTGAACAAATTTATACTTTTATACCAGCAATGAGAAGTGTCCTATTTTCTACCACTTTAGGATAATCTTACTTAACACCTGTCAAATTGACAGAGGAAAGTGGTCTAATGACTATTTTAATAAAATATTTTCAGTATTACACCCTACAAACGGTATGGTTTATTAAAAGTACATACATACTAGTATTTCAACCTAATCCTTTTCCCTAACAATAAAATGTCAAAAATCAAAGGTAGTTTAATGTATACAAACGTACACATACCAGCCTTTCCTAAGCATAATTTACTAAAAGCGATTTCTGGGCTTTGCTGAAATTAAGTATATCATCCTTAACAGAAGATATTAATCTGATTTCTTTTAAAATGTCTGTTAAGCAAACATGCAAGTTAATCAAAGCTCTTAATGCCACAACATGTTTGTAACTGACAATGTACAATCTAGACCATGTTAGTTTTCTGAAAGAGATACCCTACATTAAGATTCTAAATTCAATTTCACAATTAGGAAAAAGTGATGAAGCTGGCAATGTACATTTAAAATTTGAAGTCATGTGATGAATATAAGGACAGAGCTTGTCTTAAGAAGCTAAGGTACTGTCTATACAAAAATAGAATCAAAGCTAAAGGAAAATAAGTCCTGTTAAGAAGGTAAAGTGGGAAAAGAAATAAGGACCTCAGTGAAGAAGGAAACCCCAAAGTGGCCAGGAAAGCAGACAGAACTGTTTTAAATGAAAAACACAAACAAACAAACAAACAAAAAAACAAAAACAAGCCAAACTGTTTGGTTTTTAACGATGGAATGAATGATGATAACAAAATGAAGTAAGACCACTCCAGAGAAAGCCTGAGCAAAGGCCATTATGCTTACCTTTAGATATTAAATTGTTACTCATGTAACAACCTTATCAGACTGAAGGTCTATGGACAATATAATATAAGGTGATACTGGCTCAGAGTTTTACAGGTTTTGGAAAAAAGATAAGTAGATAACTTGATCATATTTCAACATCTACAATTTAAGATAAGGTTAATAAAAATATAAGGTCCAAACTAAGAAAAGGAAAGTAATATGAACTAATGAGAGCTGTGGTTAAGCATTAAGTTTGCTCTGACCTTATTTCCTAGCAAAGTTTAAAAATATAACTGCTCAAATCGCATAGTTTCAGGTAAGACATGTTTCTTTCAAGATAAACTTTCTCTGGGAACTAAAAATAAAAATTGACACGAGTCTGAAATTCAAAAATCAACACCCACAACAGGTTTCTAGAGTAAAAGAACAAATTGTTATTTAGTGAATAAAGCTATGTAGTTTTCAACACATGCCCACTGCATAAAATAGCAGCTCTTAATTTTCACATGGCCATCTCTCAGTAACACTATAAAATCTGGCAGTCCTATGGGTTGCTGGCAGAGGAAGGTCCATGCTCTAGAGGCTGAGACTGGATCAGAGGAGCTAACCTCCTGGCCTAAGTGACAGAAATGCACAGAAAATGAAAGCATTCAAAAGAGGAAAACTTTACTTTTGGAAAACAGATCTAAACAGAAACTTCAACAAAATTATAATACTTTCTTCCTATCTTCATTTTACATACATTCTTGATAGTTGTGGCTTGAACCAAATCCTTGATTGAAAGCTCTCAGGACTATCATCCTTTCTGAATTGTTTCTTAAAGTGTTGTTATCTAAACCTTGGTGCAAACACACACACACACACACACACACATCTAGCCCCTTAACTAAGGTAAATAAAGTTATCTTATTGGCACTTATCACTCTCCAGGAATCTGAGCAAATCTCGGGGAATTTACTCCCTAAACTGGGTTCTTCGGCTGGGCAAGATAAGAGGGAACAGGATGGAGCATTAGCCAAAATAGTACTCCTAAATTATTGCTTTATTTATTGAGATGATTTATTAATACTACTAAGGAGATGAAACCAGAAACTTCTGGGTAAACAAAACTTCATTTTCCTATCTGATTTTTTTTTTTCTTTTTAAAAAGGGCACTGGAGTAATTGGGGGGAAAAAACCCCAGAACCACCACAGAACCAGAGTACTTTAATAGAAAGCACTTCCCATCCTGCAACCTGGATAGTAACTATTAAGAGTAAACATGTAAACCAAATGATGGTAAGGTGAAGGTAAGGTATTTGACTAAACAAACATAATACATATACTTCTTTCTAAAACATTAGCGGTGCAAATTTAACCAAAGTGTAGGTTTTAAAAACAAAACAAAGTCTGAAGGAGGTGGCACATGTCTTTATTAATCCCAGCAAGCACTCTGGAGGCAGAGGCAGGCATATCTCTGAGTTGGAGGCCAACCAGGTCTAAAGAGTGAGTTTCAGGGCAGCCATGGCTTCAGAGAAACCTTACCTGGAAAAACAACACTAAAAGGAATGAGTCATCTCATCCAACACGTGCAATAACGTGCCCATGAACATCAAGCTAGTTTGTGGTGCAAAGCTAATGCCACCATTCAGTGGCTTTTTTCTTATTAGGGGTTTTGTTTTGTTGCTTTGTTTTAAATATCATTTTTCACAGGGAAAATAATCAGGAATGTTTTAAGAAGGTACCAACATCAATTACAGGAAACATTAAGTAGGCCTGAGATTGAAGTCATAAAATTCACACTTTCAGTTTGACTTAAGCTACTATGCAGAGCTGGAAGAGAAGTAAAATACATAACAGGATACACCATGCCAGTATAAAGTCAGAAAAACAGGATACAGAAAAAGCCTAAAAGTCAGTATTTACCTAGTTGGGAAAACTATATTACACAAAAGCGTTCAGCAAACTGTCATATTTAAGAAATTTGTTTTCAGGCTAAGTTCCCACGCTATAAACACAATGAGTCAACATCCTATCACAATCAAGTCCCCAAAACCACTTAGATTTTTGTGTGTTTTATGTCACACTTCATTTTTGTGCTTTTAAAAACATATTCTTTAAAATTCTGTCTACCTCACAGGAGACATCAAACAAGCCATCGCTGATCCCGGTAGGAACAGGTGGTCCACGCTGTGTGCCTCGTCCTCTAGGCCACATGTCCCTATTCTGCCTAATCTCATTTCTGAAGCATTATTTCCGGTGGCCCAGATGGCTCTATGCACGCCAAAACGATCCACCTCAGAAGGATTAAGAAACCAAGGCCACATCTGGCATCCAGTGGAATGGTGGCGGAGGCTTACAGAATGGGGGAATTGCGGCCTGGCAAAAGGTAAATCGCGAAGGTAGAGGCTCCGCTCAACGCCCTACTCCTCAATGTCACTCGAAGAGATGGAGGTTCGCGTGGCATCACCCGCGCAGAGCCGGGGCGCTGAGCACACGGCGCGGTAGGACAGCAGCCTCTGCCCTGCAGGGGCTGCAGCAGGCAAGACCCTCCCGGCGCTCGCCCGTCATCCCCCGGCCACTCACGCCGGTCACGGAGGGGAAGTGGGAGCAGGCGAGGGGCGCGGGCGGGGCCGGGCCTAATCACATGGCGCAGCCGTCGCCGGCCGCCTGGCATCGCTTTCTTTCTCTTCCGCGAACCTCCGTTGCCATGCAGCACCGCCGCCGCCCACCGCCCAGGACCCAACCCCTCCCCTCCCCTCCGCCTCACCCACGCAACTCACTTGTCGCCCGCGGCCACCATCTCCTTGCTCTCGCTGTTGCCGAACGCGTCTGTCTCCCCCGGGCTGTCCTTGGGGCCCGGGGCTGCGGGTGGCGACGCCCCTGGTTGTTGCTGTTGCTGCTGCTGCTGCTGCTGTGACGGCGGCGTGCCCCCCTTGCCCAGTTCCTGAAGGATCTCCGAGGGCGAACTGGACAGGCCGCCCGCGCCGGGGCCCTTCGCGCGGCCGCCCCCGCCCCACCACGGGTGGAGTCGCGCAGCAGCCACCAGGCCAGCGGCCGGCCGGCTCCCGCCCCGGAGGCGCCGGCATAAAGTGCCAAGGGGCTGCGCGCGCCGCAGGACGGCTCCGACGGCGGCGGGCGGCCTCAAGAGGAGCTCCCGCAGCATCGCCGAGCCTCGCAGCCGCATCATGCCGCCGGCGCCCGCTCGTCAGAAGAGGATGCTTGGGGCGTGGGCGGCCGCTCTGCTCCCGGGACCGTGTCCCGCACGGCGGGAAAAGGACTGAAAAGAGAAAAAGTCCGCGACGGGGTGTGGCCCCTGCTCCGCCGCTCCCGCCGCCGCCGCCGCCGCCGCCGCCACCAGCCGAAGTCCCTCCGTCCGCCGCGAGCTCCGCACTGAGACGGACGCTCAGGGGAGGGCTGGAGACATACCGCGCTCACCAACCGGGGGCGGGAGGACGCCGACGGCCTGCCCCCTGAGCGCTCTTCTATTGGCTCAGCCTGCAGACCTCTCTTCTGATTGGCGAGAGAATCAGTCAAATTCGTCTCCGCGCCCGTGCGCAGTCCCGCGGGGTCCTAGAGGGCGGGGAAATGGACGACTGACGTGTGTCAGCCGCTCCGGCGGCTCTTCCCCTCGACCAGGGCCGCCTGAGGCCACGCTGGGCGAGGACCCGTAGCTCCGGAGTCTGGCCATTCACCAGGCAGGTGCGCTCCAGGGAAGCATGTCCTCGAGCTATTGAGGAAGCTGGAATGTGCCAGTCCCGGCCGCCCAGGGCTGGAGGGAGGCCGGCCGTGGAAGATTGCCTGGTCCAAACCAACTGCCTGCCCCCTCGGCTAGGGGAATGTGCCCGCCCTTCTGAAGGCATCGGTACTGCCAAGGCCGCCCTGACGAGCTTCATCCCTCTCCTAAATGTGCTTAAAACTTTCCATGGTTGGCTACTGCCCAGAAGCGAAATGTTTTGGAAAAAATGAGCAAAATCCTTTCAGCTATGCAACTTAAGACATTTAGAACGCTTGAGCGTAGGAACAACGAAGAGAAGAGAAAAAGCCAGAGTAAGGGTGGATCTCTTCTCCTATCATCTACAGGATTTCTCCAAATTTTTTGAACAGCGATTATTTCATTAGTACTAATTGGCTTGAAAGCAACGGCAAATCCTTTTTCTATTTTAAAAACTGTTTTAAAACAGAAGCATATGAATACCATGTCTCAAAAGTGTTTCAGCCCAGCATCATTCCATCCGTTTATCCTTTTAGATCTGTGCATCATATATTTCCTGAGCCTGAACACACATTCCACTCCAGAATAAAAATGTTTCTAAACCATTTCCTGAAACAAATAGGCTTAAATGCAGAAATTCACCAAAGTTAGCAGGATATTTATGAGATGGAAGGGTGTAATTCACCAGATTTAGTAATCCAATGAATCTGTAAATGTTGAACTAGATTAGTAACCAAAGAATCTACGTGTGCCTACGTGTTATATTACATACAGGTTTGTCATTTCAAGTTTGTTTTCAATCTGCTCTTTAGATAGAAAAACGTAAGGGAAATGACCTTGTAGGGAAAAAAACAGAATTTTAAATTGCTTTGGTGGCTTTTATTAATGCTTAAGGTTAACTTGTCAAAAATATTAATATTAGTGAATCAAAGTTATTATGTATTTAAGAAAAACAACACATTCTGGGGAAGAGATAGCAAATGTTACCCTTAATAATATCTAACTTTTTCTTTCACTGACTTTTGGGTGGCTTCCTAACCTTAGTGTTGTTCAGTTTCTTAAAAACAACTAGTTGACAGTTTTTACTGCCACTTTTCTCCTTTTTCTCAACCTCATCCCATCTAGACTACTCACCAGTTCAGTCAACATTTTCATGCCAGTTTTTCCTAGTTTCTCCCATTGCTCAATGAAATGACTTCTGATGATTAAAGGTTTAAACACTTTCTAGTATATTTAACAGTTAGGAACTTAGGCTATGACTCAGTGGATAGAGGGGCTCCCTGCTCAATCATGAGGATCTGCAGGTCTGATCCCAGCGCTTACCTACAAACTAGGCCTGGAGGGGGAAGGGGGGGTCATGAAAGCTGAATTGGTGCGTTCCAGAACCTCTGACCTCCACACACAAGGAAGCGCCATGCACCAGACAGGCATAGAAATGCGCACATGTGTGCGCATGCACCAGACAGGCATAGAAATGCGCACATGTGTGCGCATGCACCAGACAGGCACAGAAAAAGAAAGGGATAAAAGTAAAGAAAGGGCACTTATTGGTAGATTATGTTTAGAGTTTCTACTTTTCAGAATAAACTGATAAAAAAGGGCAAATGTTACTTTTAACAATTGGGAGACCTGAGTATACTAAGCTTAACCTCTGAGGGAGTAATAAACAACTAATGAGAAAGCTACCGCAAATCAAAACTATTGCAAATAGAAGAGAGATATGGCAGGATATTTTGATTCTTTTCTTCATCTTAAATATTTTTATCCTCAATAATATTTTAATCATACAACCTTGGAAACTGTATTTGTATTATATTAAAATTAACCATATCGCCGGTTATCCAAACTATCAGTATCAAAACACTGTATCCGCATATAATAACCTAAGGAGATACTTGCAAGAAGAAATGTTCTGTGTGTTGTTAGGCCGGCATAGACTCGCTTGGACTTCTACTTGACTAAGTGGGATGCAGTTCCACAGGCCTGTTGACAGAACCATCCAAGGGAAAATCTGCAATGTGTGTACTTTGCTTGTGCTCTAAGCTGAAGAATGTCGCTGAGCTTGCCCCTTGAGCATCTGTGTTCTTCATGGCCAGGAAAGGCTAATGCCTCAAGTTGGTAACATACTCTATACATTTCCCATCTTCTTTCTCACACACATCAAGCTTAGTGATTGTTGTCCAAGAGGAAAATGGAAAGTAATTCTTCTGAGACCAGTGACTCTCAACCTATGTCATGACCCCTTTTGGGGGTTTGGCTGACCCTTTCACAGGGCCACCTGAGACCATCAGAAAACAGATACTTACATTATGATGCATAACAGGAGCAAAATTATAGTTATGAAGTTGCAATGAAAATAATTTTATGGATGGGGGTCACCACAACATGAGGAACTGTGTTAAAGGGTCACACAGCATTACAAAGGATGAGAACCATTGCCTTAGACTAAAGCTGAAAAGACCTGCCTGATACTCTTCTATTTGTTTAAAATTCTTCTAGTTGGAGGGTAGAAGGCTCGGGAAACCTTTAAGCAATCTTCTACTGCTACTTCCTGCTTTTATTATTTATGTAATAAGCCTTGTTGAAAAACCCTGCTGACCATGGCTGCTTTTCTCAGTGCTGAACTTAGGTCTACAGTAAGTATTGTAAACCTCTCATTTCTAAAATGTGAGTAACACTATCACCTGTAGGGATTAAATGAGCAGCAAATGTAAGCACTTAGAACAATGTCAATAGCATCCTATTAGCTGTGATTTTCCTCTGATGGGTAAATTGTTAGGCAAAGTGGTCAGTTCTTATGTCCATTATTAAAACGCTAAAAAGGAAATTACTTAAGCCATCTTGAAAAATACTATTTAAAGAATTAGAACTAGCATCCAGAATGAGATCTCTTACTTCCTTTTAGAAAACAAATTTGAAAATATCTTTTTTGTTTGTTTGTTTGTTTTTCGAGACAGGGTTTCTCTGTGTAGCCCTGACTGTCCCAGAACTCACTCTGTAGACCAGGCTGGCCTCGAACTCAGAAATCCGCCTGCCTCTGCCTCCTGAGTGCTGGGATTAAAGGCGTGCGCCACCACTGCCTGGCATGAAAATATCTTAAATAGAAAAGGAGTGTGGAAATAATTGATTCCCTTAAAAGCTGGACTCAGTTCACAAGGTACCAGCCACTTACAAATAACCTAGAAATTAGGGAAGATTCACTGGGGGTGGTGGGAGAATCTACATGTTATATACAAATATCCTGGCATGAATCTACATGTTATATACAAATATCCTGGCATATAGCAATTGTGTGTTAAGATCTTCCTTCTTAAGCTTTCTCATTGGCCTTCTCAAATATGTCATCCATATAAGTGAAATTATACCTTTCTTAATTGTAAAAGCACAAAAATGATGGACTTCCATTAAACATGTGTTACACACTTGAATGGTCATTGAACTCTTAAAATAACAATTTAAAAGATCTGAATTTGACATATCTGCGGCAAATATGGAGCGTTATACTCACTTTTACTCTATTTGAAATAGTGCAATAAAAGAATTTTTGTTTCAGTGTTGAAAGCCATCACAGCCCTCTAACAATTATTATAAATGATTCGTTAATTAATGGCAACTCTTTAATTTTGCTGTCAACACTGGGTAATCTGTAAGCAAGGGAGTGACATTGTAAATAGTTTTTAAGAGGACAATCCACAAGAAATTGTTTCAACTGCAGATTGTACGCAAGATACAAGGTAGTATATTCAACTGAAAGCCTTCTAGAGAAAACTATTAATGGCTAGCTCAAACACAAAAACAAGTCTTTCATCAATAAAACACAAATTTAAAATCCTTTCTTTAAAGGTTAAAAATATAATTTATCTTTGTAGTAGCTCTGTAGCACGTGCCAATTGCTTAATTTTACGACTAGAAAAATTATAAGTTAATAAGGACACGTGGATAATTAATAGAGCTGTTGGAAACACCCTCCAGCTAGAGCAGACCTTTGACCTCATTTCATTTGAACCATCAAAAAAATGCCTGCAGGTATAGATGCAAAAGCACCCAAGGGCTCAAAGAGCTACTATTCTTTGCTAGTAATTTCCTCAAATGTGGGATTAGTAGGTAACTTGAGTAGAGCAGACCAGGCACATTAGGGAGTGAGGACACTGCACCAAGGAGTTGGAATTCTTCATCAACAGGGCGTCAACAAGGCATCAACAGATCTATCCAGCAGCTTTTAGCTAGCATGGACACAGTTAGCTTTGGGTTTTCTAGATAGACCAGATATGTGAGTTTTAAAACTAAACTATACTCTATGGCTTTTAAAGTACTTATTTGTTTGTTTATAGGAATGTTCTATTTGCATGTATACTTGCATTACAGAAGAGGACATCAGGTCCCATTATAGATGGTTGTGAGCCACTATGTAGTTGCTCATTTGGAGATGGGGTGAGACTGCAGTCAAAACATCTATAATAATCCTTTGGCTCACAAGGAACATATTCGGTTCTTGCATGAGCATCCCACATGGTAATAACAATGTAACATTTTTTTTGATGTCTGTTTCCAATGCTGATTCTGCTTCCCAGCATTGGTCCTGACCAGACATGAACGCTGAATTCCTTTGAACCTGCTGCTACCATCCTGCTATCGGGAAGGGAGCCAGCCTCATAGCAAACCCAAATTACCAAGGCCTGTTAAAGGGAGAGCTAGAAAAAGAACCTGGATGCTCCATGGCATTCTGAGGCTACTGACTCAGCCCATTCTCCAGCCTGATATCCTCTGGTACTTCTGAGGCTACTGTGTCAGTTCTGGAACTTCTTGTTACACATGAAACACCACCCTTTCCTTGAATTTCATTTAGTATTGGGTTCTATTCATATCTGATTCAAAACCACATCATAGAAGTTTCGGCGTGTATTTCAATCCTGGTTTGCCTTGGGCCCTCCTGCATCAATTAGCCATGAAAACATCTCACAGTCATGCCCTCAGTCCAATCTGGTACATCCTATCTTATTCACATTCCCTCTGCCCAGGTATGTCAAGTTGACAGAGAAGATTTGCCATCACTGTTCTCTCTCTCTCCCCCCCCCCCCTCTCAAGTAGAATGTACTGTAGCCTCTTACTTGCTCACATTTTAAAGAAACACTTAATTTATCGCGTATGTGTTTTCTCGGAGTATGTTGTATGTGCACCATGTGTGTACCTGGGGCCTAAGAGATCAGAAGAGGGTGTTGAATCCCCCTAGAACTAGAGTTTTATAGACAGTTTCGATCCACCATGTGGGCGCTGAGAACTGAACCCCAGTTCTCTGTAAAAGCAGTAAATGTTCTTAACTGCTAAGCTATTTCTCCAGCCCCTCATACTTTAAAAAAAAACCTACAATGAATTATATATCTATGTTTCAACCAATTTAAACCTGATGAAACTTCATTGATTTAGGGACCACATATGATACCTTATATCATCTAAAAACAGAGATGTAATTGAAGATATGGTAAATATTTACAAAACCTAATTAAGCGTAGGTTTGAACCCTGAATGACTCCGATAACTTCATATAAGCTTCTTTTCTCCCCCTGCGCCCCACCAAAACATTGAGCTACACTGAGCCAATAGCCTTACCTTCCTGTTATCTAAGAGTCCTAGTTTACTTTCTTTTGCTGTGATAAAACAATGTGACAAAAAGCAACCTTGAGAAGAAAGTTTATTCAGCTTACACTTCCATATCACAATGTATCACTGGAGAAAATCAGTGCAGGACCTCAAAGGAATTGGAGATTGTAACTGGTGTAGCAGCTATAGACTAATTCTGCCTTGCTTCTCAGGGCTTCTTCAGCCTGATACAACCCAGAACCGCCTTCTCAGGAGTAGCACTGCCTGTAGTAAGTTGGGCTCTCCCACATTAATAAGACAATGCCACCATCTGCCTTGAAGACCTGCCTACACACGACCTGATGAGGACATTTTTTCAACTGAGGTTCCTTTCCCCAGATAACTAGCTTTTGTCAAGGAGTTGGGGTTGGGGGGCAGACAGCTAACCAGGACCTTGAGCTTCTATACTTGTGCCAGACTTGTTAGTTAATAATTATTAAATTTCTGTCCTTCATTCTTACAAGAATAAGTTTTCCTCCACCTTATTTTTTTTCCCCTTCTTTCATCTGTAAGTCCTAAGCCCTGTGTATCCATGATAACTTTATGGTTTCAGTGTTGCCTCTTTATGATATTCAACAATTGCGAATCAGTCTCAAAACAGTTAACATATGATCTCAGTTTGTAGGTGAGAAAGTTGACAGAGAAATGTTAAATCCACTTAACATTTCAGTGATCTGCCTTAAAGGGACCGTGTATTTCTTGACCCTACAGCTTTTGCACGGGTCTTCTCCGTTTACCATTTCCACTTTATCTTAGGCACTATGAGAAACCATGGAGGATTTGATCCTCATTTTAACCATGTTAAGCAATGCAAACCCAGGGTTTTTGTGAAATGTAAACATTTAAAATGTTTCAATTTTTTAATTCTAACTTACATTAGCTTTCAGAATTTCTAAGATCACTTGAAACATGTAAAATAACATAATGAAAGCTGTGAATAGGTTTATTAACTAGAAATTAGAAATTGTTTGAATAAATGAGCTTTCATACTTACTGAAATTTTACACTATGAAAGACTTTTTAGGTAGCTTGTTTAGATACTCATATCAACCATCATGTCTGGGTTTACAGTTACATACAAAATGACAATGTTTAGAATCAAGGCAGTAGATAAGATACAGATATATAAACAAAATTAAAATCATCTTAAAAAGCATATAAACATTGTATAGTTTACATATTCAATAGATAAAAAGACATAGATATACCCTGAAAGATTAGGGCCTATTATAGAAAGGGGGTAAGTACATTTGATAATTACAAGTCTAGGTCTACAGGGGTGACAAAATTTAAGAACAAAATGAACAGAATTTAACAGGTTCACAGGATAATGCATAGCCTGGCACATTATTCATGAAACATTTCCTGTCCCCTTGGTAGAACTGTGAGTTTCTTTATTAAAGTTGAATGCACCCATGCAACTTAAACTGGTCAAGGATGTGACATTATAAACACTAAAAGCAAAACCGCAGGCTGGGCATGGAAGCACAGTTCTATAATCCCAACACATAGTAAGCTGAGGTAGGAGGATCAGGCTAGTCTAAGCTCTATAACTGAAAATGTCATAAATCAAAACTTATTTCAGCAATAAAAAATGAAGTTGTACAATTGACATTCATTTTGAATGATCATCCCATCTCTGCAAAGCAAATATTGCATGTTTTCTCTCATCTGTGAGTTCTAAATTTTATACAGATACAAACAAGTATATATGTAGAGATGACATGAAATTAGAAGCAGACTCTGGGGAAACAAAAAGCCTATGGAAAGAAGATGGGAAAGGGGGGAAGGAGAAGAAAGTAAAGAGACGATACCCAAAGCTTATTGTATACTTGCAAAAAATGACCTTACATAATTCCAAGAAAATAAAACAACAATAAACAAACAGATTCTATCATGCAGTTTTCTACCCTATCCTTCCCTCAGTCCCAATTACTGCTAATGTCTGAACCTAGTGGCTGCTTTCTCTGTCTTGGAACCTTTGGAAAATAAGTTTGTCATTTTAAGCATCTGTAATTTTGAGTTTGTTACCCTAGCAAAATTTACTGTGCTCTAACTGAACCATCCACTATAAGAGAAAGGTTGGAGAAAGCACCTCAGATCTCAGATCAGAGAAGTCAGTCTTCTGGCAGCATGCTAAAAGGTCAACCCATAAATAGCCATTTAAAAAGCATATGCCCCAAATATTTGAATCCACGAATTCAAGTAACCACATTTTATGCGCTTAATACGGAATTTCTGTTTTGGTTAGCTGTTACTTTCACAACTGATTCCAAGGTTGGCAAGTGTAATGGGTCAATAAAAGGATGCCCTCACAATCCATCCTTTTATGTGTTCTGACAGAGGCCACCTTATAGTGTTATGTGTTCTGGATGGAGAGAAAGGGCATCTGTATTATCGGTAGGTATTGGTCTAACCTTTTGCTGATACTGGATGACACATTCCATGGCAAGACACAGATACTAAAGAGAATGCTTACACTTTGGGGTTAGACAAGCTTCAGTTTGAATCCCAGCATGCAGTTCAGCTTCCCACAAAGACTGCTGTCATGGGTTATACCTTCCATCTAATGTTGACTTCTTTCTAACAGGAGATTCTAGAAACAGCATCTTCTTTTTTAAAAAGTCTATTCTTTAATCTTTTTTACAGTCTAGACTTTATACCCCTCCTGGTCCACCCTCCAACAGCTCTTCCCCACCCTGTCTCCAAGAGGACATCCCCCACTCCACCAGACTTCCTCACTCCCTGGGGCCCCAAGTCTCTTGAGTGTTTGGTGCATCTTCTCTGACTGAGTCCAGACCTGGCAGTTCTCTGCTGTATATGTGCTGGGGGCCTCATATCAGCTGATGTATGTTGCCTAGTTGATGGCTCAGTGTCTAAGAGATCCCAGGGGTCCAGGTTAGTTGAGAACGCTGGTCCTCCTACAGGGTTGCCCTCCTCCTCAGCTTCTTCCAGTTTTTCCCTAATTCAACCACAGGGGTAGGCAGCTTCTGTCCATTGGTTGGGTGTAAATATCTGCATCTGACTCTTTCAGCTGCTTGTTGGGTCTTTTGGAGGGCAGTCATGATAGGCTCCTGTCTGTAAGCACACCGTAGCATCAGTATTAGTGTCAGGTCTTAGGGCCTCCCCCTGAACTGGATCCCAATTTGAGCCTATAACTGGACATACTTTTCTTCAGGTTCTTCTCCATTTTTGTCCCTGCAGTTCTTTCAGACAGGAACAATTCTGGGTCAGAGTTTTTGACTGTAGGATGGCAACCCCATCCCTCTACTTGATGCCCTGTCTTTCAAATCCAAGAGTATGACTGAAATATGAAGACTCCCGTATCCTATGAGGAGCAAAAGTAGAAGATGTTTGTATGAATTAGCATACAAGCAAGCTTTGCTAGTGTCCTTCTAAAAGGAACTAGTATATAGGCAGAGGAGGAAATGAAGAATCGAAAGGTCTAGACATGAAGGGCAGGAGGCCACGGGTTCATGAATGGGTCACTTAACCTAAGATACCATAGGCAAGAGTGAAGAAGAGAAGAATAAAGATCCTAGAAATATTCCCTGTCTCCTGGTAATTGTAGATTTTCCTCAATGTGTAAAGTGGGCCGTGGATGTGCCCTCATTGAATGTATTTGGTACGATTGCCCAAATATCAAGAAGAAAATTAAGTCCATGTTACAGTGAGAAACTCAATAAATAATGTTAACTTGAAATCTAAAGAATAAACTTTATTCTTGTTCTTGTTCTTACACTTTATTCTTTATTCTTGCGCAGTGACTGTGCAGGCCTTTAATACCAGCACTTGAGAGACAGAGTAAAGCAAATCTCTGAGTTCAAGGCCAGCCTGTTCTACAGAGTGAGTTTCAGGACAGCCAGTACTACACAATGAACCCTATCTCAAAAACAAAAACAAATAAGCAAACTAATAAACTTTTTTATTTAAAAATGTAATAATATGCCTTTCCTTCAATGTCTTCTTGAATTGGGATTTAAGAAACTACTCCCCACCCATCTGGCTGGCCTGGGCAATGTACTGACCTGTCAATGCCTCTGTTCCCACATCTATAAAATATTAGTTTGCCAATGTGACCTCCAAGGTACCTCCTAGATCCCAACACTTAGCTCTGAACAGCCTTGTGGGTTTCATCTGGATAGTGTTAAACAAATACTAATAAACCCACATATCTATATTTCCCCCCACAGATATCTGGGGGATTGCAGGTGACACATCCAGAATACCAAATATGGTTAAGAAATGTTTAAATGTAGTGACTAGACAGGAGCTATAAACAGCTTAGCATATGGCAGTTTTGCAAGAGCAATAAAGGCTTTATAGTGTTAGGTTAATAATCAAAGAAATGTTAGGGCATAGTGTGAGAAAGGGCAATGATATACATAGCTAAAGGACCCGGTGCTATCAAGAACTTTGGGGTTAGAGGGTGTTACTTGTCAGGGACAGTAGCTCTGTAGCTGGTAAAATGTCAGTCTCAGTGGTTTTCTTCCAGTGATGAATGTTTCTAGAATATAAAGGCCACCATTTCTGGCCATATTCACGTGCAGTGCACGGGGTCAGCAGGGGACTGAGGCCATGCAAAGTGCAGGTGCTCACTATGGGTAGCAACAGCTGTTGTCTCTGAAGAGCCCTGGTGGTCAGACTCCTCCAACAGTCTCCAGGACAGTGGTGTGGTGATACCCTTGACATGTGCGTCCAAAGAGTCACTAGAGAAAAGAGACAGCCTTGGGTAAAAAGAAAGCAGGTGCACGGGCAGCAAAAGTGTCAAAGATAGGTTTCAAGCCCATTGCTAGATGGCTCTATTTTAAAGTGTGTGTGTGCGCGCGCGCGCGCGCGCCTTTTAAAGGTTATCTGAGCTGCTTCCATTCTCTCTAAATAAAACAATTATTTCACTCCTAGCAACCACTTCCTGGAAAACAATCTGCCAGAATGATTAAAATATGTCTTTTGCACATTTAACATTGATTTTAAAAATATTTTTAAAGGTCAGGAGCAGAATCCCAGAATAGTTTTAATCATACAAGAGTATATCTGGTAACTCTGATAAAAAACAGTATCAAGACCACTCTTGCTGTGGAAACACATATTAACTCTTCCTGGCTCACTGTAATCTGATATGCCATCCTTTACCCACAGAAATGCAACACCAACCCGGAAGCTCTTATTAAATGTATTCTGCACCCCGTGCACTCAGTGCACAGCAAGAGAAGGAAGGACACACATTGCCTAGCATCTTTTTGAACTCAAGGAAAATTTATATCATCTCAAAGGACCTTGTTTTTCGTGTTTGTAAGTGAAGAGCATAGTAGACATGTCACTAAGCTGTTCTGAGAAATAAATAGTGCACATACAGCATATTGTTTGGAGACAGGTACACATAGAAATTCAACAGATGTTAACTTCTGGTCCATTGCATTCCACGTCCTTCCTAACGGGCCAAAATGAACCTTCTCAAATATAGCTAGGTTCCTGTTACTCTCTAACTAAAGCCTCTCAATGAATTGCCATGGCACTTAAGGTATAATTAAAAATCCATAATGTTTACTTCAAGGCCTTTCTGATTCTGAATTTTAGCCACAGCTTCAGCTGACCTCCCACTCAAATTCTGTGCTTCTGATATGGCTGCCTTCTTTCAGATCTTCGAACTATGGCAGACCCAGCTCAAGGCTCCCTCAGAGTCCCAAGGAGAGATTTCTAGGGATGATCTTCTGTCACAAACATAAAGGCTGTCCTGTCTTTGATATGAACAATTTAGTACTTTATAAACTTACGTAAAATGCTGTATACAAACAGCTCCTAACTTAACCATTTAGTGCAATTACCATCTCGAAGGCCCTTCTGAATGGCAATTTGTGGAGCTGTCAGTGTGTGTACATACACCATTTTTTTTTTTTTTCTGCTTGAAACTCATCTTTCCTTTTTTGCTTCTGGCCAAACCTTAATCACTCTTCAGCTTAAATGTCAACTCATTTTGTCACACCCAGCTCATTCCTCTCAAGTGGATGAATAATCTTGAATGGCTGTTCCTCCCTGCTGAGCTGTAAGATTTTTAAGGGTTGATGCTTCAGTCTGGGTTACAGAAGGTATCAGGATGTGTTCGTTGCTGAAACTTGTAAATTAAGGTCCATGCCTGGCATGGTAGCTCATTCCTACAATCTCAGAGGCTGGAACAGGAAGACTGCTGTGAGTATGTAGCCAGCCTAGGCTACAGTGTGTGATTCTGTCTCAAAAAAGCAAACCATGAAACAAAATACAATACACTGACCAATCAAATTCTACCCTACAGGAGGTCTTTGGAGAAAATTGCCCCCACCAATCTGTTGGCAAAGCTTAAGTATCTTTCTTAAGCCAGTATCCAGAAGCAAAAGAGTAGGAAACGACTTCCACCAAAGATCACACGTTGGCATCCTGAGCCTTTCCTATGTTCTGTGTGAGTCACTTCCTTTTCTCATCCGGTCTATTTCACTTAAGTATTCACAGTGGTTTTGGAGCACATGATACCTCACTCCAGAGAAATCCGAAGCTAGAGATGTAGTAGCTGGGTTAATAGAGTCAAGCACCACATGCACCCGGTGTGGTAGCCTCCACTTCTAATGTCAGCATTGGAAAGGTAGAAGCAGGAGGATCCGAAGTTCAAGGTCAGCCTCAATAACATAGTGAGTTTGAGACCACCCTAGATACATGGGGGGGGGGGGTTGAGACTTGAGAAGGTGGCAGGAGGAGATGGGAAGGGAGTAAGGGCTGAAAGGAGGGGTGGGGGATAAGGGGACTTCCTGTGAACAGAAGAGAGAACATACAAGCGCGTGAGCACAGCCAGGAAAATGCTGCTTCAAGGCATTTCCTTTACCATCCATCTTGTCTGTTGCAGGCTTGCTTTGTCACTTCCATACTGCTAGCTTCCTGTCCTTAGCTGTCCCCTGCATTGGTCTCTGAAAGGAATGTAACATCCTTTTCTGTTTGGAGTCCAGGTTTGGTCTTACTTGTATTAGTCGTCACTCTGCTCGCTCTGCAGAACCTCTCCTAGCAGTGTAGGAGGTGTTTGTTTGTTTGTTTGCTTGTTTGTTTGTTTTGCTAGGAACCCCTGTCCTTACTGCATTAGGAGGTCTCTGGACAAAGGCAGAGGCCTTTGTCTAAATGGAGAGTTTCTCTTGAATCTTCTTTGCCACCTTGAGTCTTCCTTGCTGTATGGCTGGCTGGTTTTCTTTCTTTCTTTCTTTCTTTCTTTCTTTCTTTCTTTCTTTCTTTCTTTCTT
>JADRCH010000143.1:2514826-2586643 GCA_019843965.1 Rhynchomys soricoides | reverse complement strand
CTTTCTTTCTTTCTTTCTTTCTTTCTTTCTTTCTTTCTTTCTTTCTTCCTCTCTTTAAATTTCCTCCCCTGGGTCAGTATCTCATTCTCCTTTGCAGTAGGCTCTGATTAGCAGTCCATAATTTCTATTTCCAGATAAAAAGTTACTCAGGGAGTTCCTAGAGAGAAGAGAGAGTGTCATACGTGTTTGAAGAGCCAAGCAGCAGGATGACAGCTGGCTAGCGGTGTAACTTACTTGCCTAACATGTGCAAAACCCCATATTTTATCCTCTGAACAAGAGGGGGGGAGGAGAAATATATTGCATTCATTTTCTCTTATGTTAACATAATACTTGAGACAAAAAAGAAAAATTTAAAAGAGGCTACATTTCTGTTGGCTCTTGGGTTCAGAAGCTCCAGTCTGTGCCGACAGGGTTGCTTTTAGGACTATGTTAAGACAGGACCTTGGGACTGAGGAAACCTATAGCTCATGAGGACCAGAAAGCAAAGGTGGAGAGGAGGGGAGGAGGGACAGAAGACAACTATGTCCTTCAAGGACACAAGACAAGGCTCTGCCCCCTGATAGTTACACTTCTTCATAACGCCATCAGCCTATAAGCTTTTAGTGCTTGGTCTGGCAGATGTTTCAGGTCCAAGACATACTACACATAGCTGCAATGTAACAGTTTCAATGTAACGAAGCT
Source organism: Rhynchomys soricoides (assembly GCA_019843965.1). Taxonomy (NCBI): domain Eukaryota; kingdom Metazoa; phylum Chordata; class Mammalia; order Rodentia; family Muridae; genus Rhynchomys; species Rhynchomys soricoides. The sequence goes on along the minus strand of JADRCH010000143.1, from coordinate 2,585,961 downwards.
GCTGCTGGGTTCATAGGGGCTCTCGGCTGAAAGATGAACAAGCCTCTGCTTTGTTAGGCTTTGCTCTAATGCTTATTCAAAAATTCTGGTTACCTACTGGAGTATCCAGTAGTCAAGTCTTTTTCTTCAACATCTATTGTTTATCTTGCCTAGGAAATAAGATAAACCTGATAAGAACATTTATTGTGCTAAGTACCTATTTTATACCTCATGGTTCCTCTGTACCCTTCCCCCTGCTCCTCCTGCTCCCAACTTTCAACAGGAACATTTTTCTGTCTATATTTCTGTGAAATGCATACATAATCCCAGCCCAGAACTCCAGGGCTGAGGCAGGAAGACTATGAGACTAGCCTGGGATACATAGCAAGACACTGTCTCAAACAAACAATAACTGCTTTCTGGAAAGTTTTACAGGAATCTTATATATAATCCCATGGACTTAAGACACCATCCCTGACTATCTCCGGTTCTATCATTAGAGAGCTTGGGGCTCATTCACTTCTCTTTAGAACCTTTACCTGAGAAGTGGGGCTCCACATAGAGGTGTCCTTTTCTCCTGAACAATCCCAGCACACAAGACCTGCCAGCTACACAGGTAAACGAGCCCTGCCCTGCCCTGCCCTGCCCTGAGATTCCAAATCCCGCCTCAGTCTCTGAGGCTCACCTTGCTTCCCTGGGCACATTCCTCCTGTCTCCTATTTATAGAAAGTGCTCATTTTAATCCTAATCTTCTGAAACCAAGCAAACTATACTGAGACGGGAGGGGCACTCAAGTTTTCCACTGTTAGGAACAAGTAACTCCAGAAAGACATTGAAGGTTCAGGGCCCACAGCTTCTATAGGGAGAGACTTTCCTGAATGCTATGGACCAATATGTTCAACATAGAAGCTAAACAAGTACAGAATCATAAAACAATAACGTGGGAAGGAAAGGACACGACATACTGTCCTCTGCTTATGTCTTTAGAGTGTGCATGTATATGGGTGTGTGTGCATATGTGTGAGTGTGTGGGGGTTGTATGGGCGTGTGTGTGTGTTGTGTGTATGTGTGCATGTGTATGGGTGTGTGCAGAGGTTATTAATATCAGTTGCCTTCTTCTATCACTCTCTACCTTAATTCTGAGACTGTTGCTCACTGAACTTGGAGCTGACTGATCGGCTAAACTGGATGGTAATAAACCCCAGGGATTCTTCTTTCTCCTCCTCCTTCTGCTGTAGTTATAAGCACATGTTACGGTGCATCCCCTCTCGCCTTTTTATATGCGTGCTGGAGGATCTGAACTCAGGTCCTCATCCCCCAGCATTGTTTTAAAGGACAATACATCATGTAACGTCCTGATCCATACTTCTCAAACACATGTTCTGCAGTCAATCCGTCTCAGATCCACCTATGAAGCTCTGGGCTTTACTTCAGGCTTGTAGACTCCTGTGATCCTAGAAACGAGGTGAGAGGAGACTCTTATTCTCAGGCTCTCAGGGGTCTTTCTTTGGACCGTCTCATATATTCCAGACTCAACTCCAACTTGATATAGAGCAGAGGATGCCCTTGTTCTGATCCTCCTGCCTCCTCCCACCTCTGTGCTCCGATTACAGGATGCATTACCATGCTCAATTTACACACAGTGCTAAGGATGAAACCCAGTGCTCCTTTCAGGCTAGGTAAGCGCTCTACCAAAGGAGCTGCATCGCCAGCCCCTCAGCTCATTCTTATACACATTAAAGTCTGTGACCGTGCATGCGTCTTCTTTGCTTTTTAACTTAGATATAATAAAACGTAAGTGCTATATCGTTACTCTTGTTAGGAGCTAGTACTCAGAGGGTATTATTAAGAGAATGAATACTAATGAAAATTTTCTGTTTTGCATAGTTTTGCTTCCCAGTTGTTTGGATCCACAGATGTGGAGTTCAGTGATCCTGGTGGCTGACCATATGCAGGTCCTAACCTACAATTAGGAGGTCCTGCATCCTAACAGCCATCAGGCAGCGAAGGTAGATGGTCTTCTTCTGTCTTTTTTTTATTATTGGCTATTTTATTTACGTTTCAATATCCCCTTTCCCAGTCCACCCCCCAGACCTCCTATCCCATCCCCCCTCCCCCTGCTTCTATGTGGGTGTTCCCCCACCCACCCATCCACTCCCACCTCCCTGCCCTCGAATTCCCCTACTTTGGGGCATCAAGCTTTCATATGACCTAGGGCCTCTCCTCCCACTGATGCCCAACAAGGCCATCCTCTGCTACATTTGGAGCTGGATCTATGGGTCCCTCCATGTGTATTCCTTGGTTGGTGGCTTAGTCCCTGGGAGCTCTGGGGGGTCTGGTTGGTTGATATTGTTGTTCTTCCTATGGGGTTGCAAACCTCTTTAGCTCCTTCAGTCCTTTCTCATGCTCAGTCCAGTGGTTGGCATCCACCTCTGTATTTGTCAGGCTCTGGCAGAGCCTCTCAGGAGACAGCTATATGAGGCTCCTGTCAGCATGCACTTCTTGGCATCCACAATAAGGTCTTTCTCTGTCTTTACCAGGGAAGGAGAAAAGCTTTTCTGTGCCTCAGGAGGAGCAGGGTGGAGGAGCAGGGTGTGCTTGCAGGATTTAACAGGAGTGTGGTAAAACACTACCATACAGTGCTAATTTTTTTCTCACAGCATACTCACAGCAGCCAAGAGCATTACTGGAACTGACAGAGGTGTAGGTAGGTTTCTGCTTCCTGGTGTGAATGAGGAAAGGAGCCCCTCCTTGAGATAGGGAGAGGAAAATGAGCAGAATGTTCATATTGCATTTGATATTGGAGAGACGCTAACTCGGGCCCTTTGGCACTATATCTAGGCAGCTGCACCAAGGGAAAAGGCTTGATCATCTGGTAAAAACATGCAGAAATTGATTTATTAGGAAGCATGTGTAAATAACTCCAGGTTATAAGGAACATATAGTAGCTTATTCAATATAAAAATGGACATAGAAAAATTACTCAGAGCACAGGAATTTAGCAAGAAAAAATGAAAGGAACTCAGGTATAATCTAAGCTACGATAAAACGAGTCTTGGTAGTGATTTAAGCATTTGAGCAAAACAGACAGGCAGCTTTTAAAAGGAGGCTGTGTGATGTTTATGTAGCCTGTGAAACTCTCCCTTTGAAAGAGGCTCTTGGTGAGAATTCCAGAAAACCACAGAGCCGCTGAGCTCAGAGCATAAGAGTAGGCTGTATTCAAAGTGCAAGAGCCAGAAATGACACATACCTAGAAAATGACCAAAAGCTAACCAAGGCAGCACAGAGAGGTTCATTCTTCATTCTCCAGCAGGGAAGAATCTCTCAGCCTCCTTTCCCCTTCTTTCCCAAATAAAAGCCTTCAGATTGGGGGGGGGGGGTCAGAAAAAGCCTAGATTCTAACTCTGTTTCTGCTCCAACTTATTTCAGCCACCAAACTTAAAATGGCAATCCTGGATTTCTTTAATTAAATGTAAAAGGGTGTCTCAGTCAAGTTTGAATTTAAAACCTGTGAATTGTTTTCTCTATTTTGGGTCACTACAAAAAAGAGTTATTTATTTTGAATGCTTGAATGTCACCACTTTATTGGTTTTTTGGAGGGGAGGGGAGTTGAAACCACCAAAATGATTTAATTAGGAACAAACAAGCATGAAACTGTACCATTAACCTAAACAAGACATTATTCTGGTTAGATGGTAGAAGCCATTGATTGTGTAATTTGGGGCCAGACTTCTGTCAAGAAAAATAAGTGTGTTTACTTACACTCCAATGATAGAGAAAGGTTGGTTTTCTCCTTGGAGGTGTTTAAACAAGGACAGCACACAGAGAACTGGTGCTTCTTACTACTTGGAGAAGTTTCTTGAGCCAAGATGACAGAGAGGAGAGAAAACTCCAGTAAGACTCTGGGTGGTGGCAGTGAGGTCTCAGTTAAACTGCCAGCAGAGGAAGGCTGTCCCCACCTAGAAGCTTGTGAGATGGAGTGGGCCTCTTGACTTGGGCACTGGACTGTTAACAGGCTTACCTTTATCATGGTGGCAGTGTGATCTTTGGAGAAGCTGTAGCTAGCTAGCCACGTGGGTCTTTGGCAAGAAGGCCTCTAACAAAGTGGGAAAATACTCCCTGTGCAGCACTCCTCTGTGGCTCTCAGGAGGAAGAGGAAGACATTTTCTGAGCCATGGCAAGTTGTATGTGGAAGCGCATCCATTCCACAAGACTTGCATTGGGGCATTCAAGGAAAGCACTCTTGCTGTCCCCATCACCACAGCTGAGTACTCCTGAGCAATGCAAAGTAGCCTGATGACATGTTGACCTGAGGACACAATTGTTTGATACCCAGTTGGGTGGTTTTATTGGTCTTGTGTGATTTGCCTACCTTGGGAATCCAAGCAGTCAATACATAAATCCTGTCTTTGTCCTACTAGATCCTAGCATAGCAGCCTCTAAACTCAGGTCAATGGTTTTTGCCTCTTGTCCCTTTGCATGCTGCCTTGGTATTGCTTCTGTTGTGGTCCACTTAAAAATGAATGGATCCAGCTGTGGAGCCCACACCTATTTTACCAGCTCTTGGGAAGTGGGGGCATAAGGATCAACAGTTCAAGGTCAATCTTGGCTATTTGAGACCTCATCTTCTATGGAGACTAAAGTCTTATCTTCCGGAGGGTCTTACCCTACCTTCTAGAACAATGGCTCGCTCAAATAGGCTCTTAGAGCACAGGTTCAGGTCTCAGCAGTCTGGATTTCCATTTTGGTTCCACATTGTCTTGAACAAACTACAACTCTTTAAGACTCAGTCCCTTTCCATAAAATGTTGATAATAATGCTTACGCCACGAGGTTGGTTTTAATAATCACATGACGCAATAGCCTTCCCATGCAATGATGCTTGTGTAAACGAATGTTGATGGTTATTATTGCTAGCGCTCAGAGCTTATCATGATGAGCATGGTTCAGAGGGACGGTGACTAATGCTTATAGTTGTGCCACTAAAAAGGAGTGGATTCTTTTTTCGTTATCTGTATTTCTTTTGACATGGTAGGCACCAACCTCAGAAACATGGCACAGAGACAGCAGGATCCACATAGCCTGTACACCCAGGAACTCCTGTGTGCTGGGCTTTATTCCCCACACGAACTGCTGGCTAACCCATGGGTCACTAGGGAAAAATAGAATTAACATCCTTTTTTATAGAACTAGAAATTTGGTTACCTCTGCTGCAATGGTCTGCAGCACTATATGCCAATAACCTGTGTCTAAGGTGTGTGTCTTAACCCTTACTTTGGGAATGCGTAGTTAACATTATTAAAATATATAGTCTCAAAATCCACACCTTTCTGCCTTCCATTCCCTCGTATCGTGCACAGGTATTCTCTCTCCCTCTCCCCATCCCCCACTGCCTCTCTCTCCAGGGTCTCTTGCTTTACAGCTGAGTATAACATTGAATTTCTGACGCCATACCTTTACCTCCCAAGTGCAGATTACTGACATGTACCACCCCACCTGGTTAGGTGGTTGAACACAGGGTTGCTTGCATGCTAGACAAGTACTCTACAATTAGCTACACACCCAGTTCCTGGGTTAGGCTTAAGTTAATTGTTTTAGAAATTCTTCTCCATGCCGTTCTCTTGTAAATCATGTTCTTTGAACACTACTTAATAAAACGGCACAGAAAGTGCTCCTGAGCCTCCTATGCCTATATCTTATCTAAATCAAACAAAAGGACTTTACAGCCCCCCCACCCCCGGTAAAACTCTTTATGGTCCCTGAAACTTTGATTTAGTCACCATAAGCACACCGTGTATTTTACTAATGACAGTATGTGGTAGTTCTTACTATATCTCCAGAGGCTGCTGTCATAATATTAGAAAGATCGACATCTTAAAAATATTTAAGCCCAAGATCATAAAAAAATTAATAGAAATTGACTCACCAAAAATCATCTCAAATAATAATTTCTTGTGTGTAAAATGTTTAGGTTAACATGATTTCTTTGAATTTTCTGGTTTTTTAAAATTATTATTTTAGGTTAACACATAAAGTAATGGGTTTCATCAAAAAGGCCTTGTTCTCACATGTCATTGGTGTTCTCCTCCATCCCCCTCCATAATCTTCTTCCCTAGCTGGCCTCCTTCTTCCTCCACCCATTGTGCTCTCTTATTGCATGTATTTCAGGTCTTTCAATGGGTTTTTAAAAATAGGATTTGTTTTTGCTCTTGTTGTTGCTTCGGAGACAGAGTCTGATATGAAAATAATCGAATTGCTTTATTTTTAAGACAGGGTCTCATGTATCCTGTGCTGGCCTCGAACTGCCAACAACATTGAACTTTGATCCTCTTGTCTCTGCCTACCAAGTGCTTGCACAGACATGCACCTCCTTGCTTGGTTTATTCAATGTTGGTGATCTAACCTGTGCTTTTGGAATACTATGCAAGTGTTCTACCAACAGAGCTATATCCCCAAGCCCTATTTTAATGTTTATTATGTCATATGAAAAAGCATAGTACTTCCATCCCAATTCTTCCTTATGTATGATTCTTAGAAAATGATCTTTGATCTTGAGACAGATTGCATCCCCAACTTCAATTTGATGACCTTGGGTTACCCTCAAATGGAACAATATCTCCAAAGGCTGCTGTTGCAATATTAGAAAGATCAATGTCAAACTGCCAAGCACTCCTCACTAAGCTGCCACACCAACAGAGGCTCCACTCCAGTAAAACCATTGTAGTAGTCTGGATTCCCGACTCATGGGGAACTTGTGCACTGGAGCTAGGTTGAGAGTGTTGAGGGAGAAAGTTCCTCTCTGCCTTTCCCACACATACAATAGATTGCAGAGCCAAGATAGAGGTCCATGGTCACTTAGCATCTTTGAAAAAGGACATTATTGTGTTTTCTGTAGAGAAGTTTCTAATGCCCCAAATCATCTAGGAGCTACAGAGATGGGTCCATAGTTAAGAGAACTTGCTGCTCTTGCAGAAGACATGGGTTTTGCTCCCAGCACCCACATGGTGGCTCACACTTATCCAAAACTTCAGTCTTAGGGGATCTATAGCAGGCAAAACATTTATATACATAAGATAAAATAATCTTTAAAAAGACTTTTTAAAATCTCATCTAGTAGCTGAGGATGTGGCTCAATGGTATAGCATCTGTCTAGCATAGGCAAGGTCCTGGGTCCAACCTTTAGGAAAAATATCAGCTAATAGCTCTTGATAGATGGGGCTGTTAGACACATTTGCAAATGTGTGGGAAGCACTTTGGTTGCCACAGTGACTGGCAGGCAGCAGTAGGGAAGGAGGATGCTTTTAGAATTCAATAGGATAAAACAAGCGAGGCTAAAATTTCCTGCCATGTATAACTGTCTAGACCTAACACCAGTTACATCTCCTTTGAGAAATGTATGTTCCCCTTACAACCACTTGTGGAGATCTGGCAGGGCTGTTAAAAGCAGATGTACAGCAGGCCTACCTTCCTCTGCAGGTCACAGGCATATCTGAGGATCTCCTCTAAGCCACGCATATGCTTATCCTTTTCTCTTCTTCTCAGCCCTCAGTAACGGGGGGCACTGCTGGCTGCCCTTCAAATGATGTAGTTTAAGGACAAACCAAAGTCCCATGGTGCATATGGAAACCTCCACTATTAGATTAATCAGGCTTGTAAAATATTGTCGGTGCCTGAAGACAAAAGAAAGTCTTGTTGGAGGAAGAAGGGGTTCAGAGAGGATTCAAAAACCAGATTTAAAAAATATTGTCTCTAAAAGACATTTAAAAATATAACATGTTGCACCCAGTTGTAAAAACGATACAAACCACAGCATGAGTTAGTTTATCAAACTATCTCATCTCAAAGGAAATAGATCATAAGCAATCACTTGTGATCTGAGCAGAGAAAAAGGAGAAACTGGAACAAGGACTTGGTGCCAAGAAGAGATAAGAAAGGAGGAGAGAGAAGCTATCCAGTTCTAGCCACCTTAACCCTGCATTTCCACTGCCATACACTCTCTGAATGAAATGTCAAAACATTGTCACCTTTGCAGGCAACACTTCCATTTCTACCTGTGTGTCTCCACAGTGCTTTATACAAAGAGTGCTAAGTTTTGACAGCTACTGCTGTGTTGCAGATCAGTTTTCCGAAAGCTCTCAGGTTCCACGTCCCATTTTAGGGCCACACAATGGTTTGTTCTGTGTTTTAGGTTCACAGTACAACTTTTATGAACACAAGCACACAAGTTGCTCTGTTTTCTCAGGAGGAATGCTTCCAGCTGTTTCAGGGGAAACTGGACCTGAGTAAAAATTAAGTGGTCTTTAAACTCTACCTCAGAGATTAGGTCTTGGTGCTCTTAATTTATGAGGAACCACACATTTTAAGAAAGTAAACGAAATTGAGTTTGTCCAAGTAGTAAGTGTCTGGTGAGTACACTGAAACTTGATGCTTTTCCTTATTTAGTGTGATGGTCTCTCTGTGTGTATGTGTGGTCCTGAGAACCAAACGAAAGATTCTGCATGTGCTACCACAGTCCCTAGGTTTTTAAGAACAAGGCTTTACTATGAAGTCTAGTCTGGTCTTGATTCATAATCTTTTGCTTTCACCTTCTAAGGGATGAAGTTACAGATATGTGCCACCATATGACCAATAATTCTTTATTTGTTCGTTTGCCTTTTGAGACAGGGTCTCATACTATGTTGCCCTAGCTGGCCTGTAACTCATTAGATAGACCACTCTGGCCTTGAGCTTGTAGTGATCCTTCTGACTCTTCTTCCAGAATGCAGGATTACAAATTCATGTCACTGCATCTGTGACAAGACAATTCTTAAGAAGTGTAATGTAAAAGTGGCCAATACTGAATGTTTTGTTCATTTGACCTGATAATGTAAACCAACTCCATGTTAAAACCTATTGCTATATCTTATTTTCAGTCACAGTTCACACACCTTGGTAATCTTGAAAATGCACTCTTTATAAATTATTTGAATAACATTTATTTATTTGTGTGGGGGCTAGGGTGGGTGTATGTGTGTGTGTGTACATGCACATGGGCTATGACATGCATGTGCATATGTGTGAGTCAGAGGACAACTTGTGGGTAGTTTCCTCTTACCATATGGATATCAGGGATCAAACTCAGAAACACTACGCCGTATGCTTCTGCGAATTGGTAAATGGAATTGTTTGTAGGTATTGACAAAACCTCTCATACCTTGGGCATGAGGTAGACAAGTAAAATTGGCTCTGGTGTTATCCCTCCTGGCTGTTCTTCTGGTGCTGTGGTGCTTTGACTGAGTAACTAACCTGGCAGCCCTATCCTATCCCTGGGCTGAGTCTTCTTATTTTCAGTCCCAATGGTATGGTTGTTATTCCTTACATTTTTGAGACTCTGTTCTTTCCTAGCTAGCATCCCTTTTCAGCTCATTCTTTCCTCTCTCTCTCTCTTTTAATCACTTCCTACATTCTCACCCTCGCTCCATCTGCTCTCTTAGGGCGATACTAGAGCCAGAGGAAACCAATGAGGGGCGGCTGATGGTTTCATGCCAGACTTCCCAGCTCCCAGTCACTAGCTGGCTTGAATGCCACTCAAGTTGGATAGATGACTAAAAACATTTTAGAAGTACATGTTGCTATCACTGTTAATCAATCTAAGTTTGTAGAGTTTGGTTAGCCGTCATCCTGTACTGAGAATTTCTTTCTAAAAAGGATATCTTTCTTTCTTTAATGTATATGAGTACAATGTCGCTGTCTTCAGACACACCAGAAGAGGGCATCAGATCCCATTACAGATGGTTGTGAGCCACCATGTGGTTGCTGGGAATTGAACTAAGACCCTCTGGAAGAGCAGTCAGAGCTTTTAACCGAGGAGCCGTCTCTCCAGCCCATATTTTGAATTCCTAAAGTGATTTGAATTCCAGAAAGACTGAGATTTTCTCCACTTAAATTTGCTCACATTCCCAGAATCTGGCAGAGTTCCTGGACTCTGAAAAATCAAGATTGAATACCTTACCAAAAACATTTGGATACCAGCCTTTGCCAACAGGACATGTTTATGACACACCATCATATTTTACTCTATTATGAGATGAGATGCTTTGAGTTTCTTCTGGGTTGAGAATGAGGAGGAAAAGGGATAACTGATCCTTCTCAGCAATGCAGCAAAATGTGTTTTGTATGGGTTTATTTTGAAATCCTTAAATATATGATTACAAACTAAATGTGACACAAAGTAATGACATTTCTTTTTTTTTTTTTTGGTGTGTGTTTTAACTAAAAAAAAAAAAAGTGATTTGAAAACCTTATGATCCTACTTTTATAACATGGAAAAGTTCTCTCTTATTTCCCAACACCCAAGTTCTAAGAATAGGTTTAGTAGAGATAGTACAAAGATTTTGTTTTCTTTGGTTCTGGAGCTAGGAGCACACACACTAAACCAGGACAATCTGAAATTCACCATGCAGCCCAGTCTGGCTTACAATTCATGGCAATTTTCCTGGCTCAGTCTCTGAGCTACCAGGATCAGTCATTGAGATTTTTTTTTAAAGAGTCTTCTTTCAATGCTGGGGAGATGCACGAGCATGAGGATCTGAGTTCAAATCCTTAGCACCCATTTACAAAAGAAGAGTTGGGTATGTCTACTCATGTGACTGTGACCCCAGCTCCATGGCAGGAAGGCATACCAGGATCACTGGGGCTTACTTGCTCCAGCCTAGCTCCAGGTTCAATGGAAGACCTTGTTTCCTTGTTTTAGGGAATAAGGTAGAAGTGATAAAGCAAGATGCCCAGTATCTTCTCCGACACACACACACACACACACACACACACACACACACACAAACACACAGAGAGAGACAGAGACAGAGAGAGAGAGAGAGAGAGAGAACCTTTGCGTGTATGTGTGCATGTGTATATATGTTTGTGTGCACAGGTGTACAAGTATGTGTGCTTGTATACACATGAATACCAGAGTATAATCGTCAGTGTCTTCTTCTATCATTGTCTGTCTTATTTTTTTGAGACAGAGTCTGTCATTGAGCCTAGAGCTCACCAATTCAGCTACTAGCTGGCCAGTGAGATTGTCCTGTGTTTCCCCAGCGCTGGGATTACAGGTGTCCAGTGTCATATCTGGCTTTTTACATGGGAGCTGGGGATCTCTGCTTCTCATGCTTTCTTGGCAAGAATTTTGCTGGCTCACTAGTCCCCAGAGAGCCAGATCTGAGGTTTAATTTGCCTACTCAATTGCCCACTGGTAGAAGAGCTCATATGAGAAGGGAATCCTCTGTCCAGTGTATTCAAGTCTATGTCCTTTATGAAACCAAATGTAGAATTTCAGCAACTGCCCTACTTGCCTCAAAATTCTTTCACGGTGAAGATGAAAATGAGGAACACATTGACGTACATCTGAATCCCTTAGCCCCGAGATTAGGAACTGAGGCCCAACCACTTCAGGCCAGTCTGCCTCTGAGGCATTTTCAGACTTCTGCACTCTGTGTTGTTTAATTTGCAGTAAGATAATTATTTGCAGTAAAGCAACAAAGTAAAAGAACTATCCCCCACTTAGAATTCAGGAAACAGGTTCTCAGCATACAATAGTAAATCATTCAGTAAAAAACAAAATGATAAAACAAGCTTTGCAGGCCCCAAACTACCTCTACAGAGCGACAGTAACTGCTCCATGAAATAAAAAATGGATTTGACCCCGAATCGTGAAGACAATCTAGGAGTCTGGCAGGAGAGATAGTCTCATTGCCAAGGCCTTGGAGAACATTGCTGGCTCTGCTTGCTTTGGATTGTAAGTAAACTCATAGAAGATCCAGTAGAGGATGCATGTGACTGAACCCCTTCTTAGCCTTCCAAAAAAATCTTTCACCCACAAGAGAGAACTCCTAGAGCTATATAATTCTTGCTTTTACCTGCAGCCATGGCTAGATGCCAAATTGATTTAAGGCAACAAAACACCTAGGGTAAAGGAACAGACGTGTCTAGATTCCCTGAGGAGTAGATTGAAGATGAATATACAAATTCTGTTTCAGCAGAAGGACAAGACAAAATTAGAATAGGTTACTTTAAAGTAGTTAAGCATTATTAACCTAAAAAATTATTTCATATGTGTGCTAATGTCTAATTATTGTATTCTTAAACAATAAAGTTAACATTTCTTTATTTTCAAAAGTCCAGAAGTTCAATATATATAAACTTCCTTGCAGTTATGTCTCATGTCATAGTCCTGTTTGGACAAGTAATTCATAAACTGAAATAGCACAGGTGTCAGATAAAGTGCAGGGACAAGGCATAAACACCTGTGCATATATTACACAAATAATGGGGTGCCAAAGAGTTCTTGGTTAGCTAAATGAGGCTGAGCACTGGCTCCAACTACATCAGTTGTTATCTTGAAGAAATGCAGAGCCATAATTGCCAGATCTTCTGATTCTTCGAGAAAAACTGAAAGTCCATATTTATATATGGATACTTCTGATTATTTAATGTTAGCTTGAGTTTAAAATTAACAAGCCTCTAGGCATGGTTGGCACAGTCCTTTGATCCCAGCATTCTGGATGCAGAGGTAAGTCTATCTCTATGAGTTCAAGACCAGCCTGATTTACATTCGAATTTCAGGATAGTCAGAACTATATAGAAAGAACCTGTCTCAAAAAGAAAGAAAGAAAGAAAGAACAGAGTTAACAAGCCAAAAACTATGGCTGCTTGTTATCACTTCTTATTCTGATCATGTGATAAGGTATATACTGCCCCCTGGCGGTAGCTTTCTCTATTCTGGCTTTAGCTTTAAGGGATGAGGTGACAACAAATCTCTCTGTGGTTATTTTGTGTCCGGAGAACTGTCCTGCTGGGTTGGAGAATTGCCCATTTCCAACATCCGTGCCAATGCTTTCTTGGTTTGGCAGCAAAGACCAAAGTGAAATTCAACAGGGACATGAGAAGAGTATTCGAACTCAGAAAAGAAATATTCAATACATACATATTTTAATACTAATTGGTACAATGCAGAATTATTGCAATGTATAAATCATTAAATAATCAGGATGCATGTTGGGTACAGTTAAAGCAAAGAGTTCCAAAAACACTGGATAATTGTCTTGGGTCATTGTGACTGCAGGACTGAGCATCTGTGGCACAACTCTCTCAGGCAACTGTTCAACTTCCCAACTGGTACTAAAGAAGACCTCAATTCCATTTTCCCATCTGTAAAATACAGGGACAATAGTACTACCCATCCTGAAGGGTTGGTGGGTTCTTACCTATGGATTCTGAAAGGTCGGGTACATCAGGTCAGGCAGGGTGGACTAGCTCTTCTCTGGTGCATAACCTTGGCTCAGCCTGGGCATGACTCTTCTCTGACTTCCCCATTCTCTCCTTCAGGGTTGATTTCTTTAACTCTATGTTCCCATGTCTGTAGCCAAAACCATGAGAGTACAAGGCTTTTTAGACCTTTATTTGAATTTAGAGCATAATAAAATTGTGTCTGATTAAGAGAAGCTTAAATACTAATTGTTGATGGGAAATGCAGGAACCTATCAGAAAGAACTGTTACAAAGGACACCTTTGCAGAGGATGGAGAGTGTCTTAATGGATTCACGTTGCCTTTTTTGTTGTTTGAATAGGAAAAGTTTTCAAAGTTACAAACAGAATTTAAACACTAATTAGAGAATTATTGGGCCTACAAGCTTGTATATACATATTGTACTGGTTAGTTTTATGTGTCAACTTGACACAAGCTGAAGTTATCACAGAGAAAGGAGTTTCAGTTGAGAAAATGCCTCCATGAGATCCAGCTGTAAGGCATTTTCTCAATTAGTGATCAAGGGGGGAGGGACCCTTGTGAGTGGTACCATCTGTGGGCAAGTAGTCTTGGGCTTTATAAGAAAGCCAGCTGAGCAAGCCAGGAGAAGCAAGCAAGCCAGTAAGAAATATCCTTCCATGGCCTCTGCATCAGCTCCTGATCCCTGACCTTCTTGAGTTCCAGTCCTGACTTCCTTTAGTGATGACCAGCAACATGGAAGAGTAAGCTCAATAAACCCTTTCCTCCCCAACTTGCATCTTGGTCATGATGTTTGTGCAGGAATAAAAACCCTGATTAAGACACATATATATGTGAATTTTCATCTAATTAAAAAGATCATAAAGACATCCACTTTTATGTCTTTCATATTTAGCTATGAGAATGTACTGAAGAAAAACGAGGCATTGCTAAAATCAATATCTACTCATTAAATATTAGAGAGAAACAGAGTTTTGTGTCAAAGAGAAGACACAGCGTATCAAATTAGTGTCAGATATGAAGTGAGATAATAAGCAGTCCAAATTCTTTGTAAACAAATATGACAACACTCATATATTCAAATCACTAAGCAAGAAAGCTCATGCAGTTGTTCCAGTGTTACTGACATTGAACCAAAGGACAGTGGATTGGTTCCTTGTTCCTGAGCCAACTTCAAATCCTATTCACTTTGAAAATTATTCACACTGGCTTTTTTTTTTTAGGCAGTGACTGACTTGGAACTGCTATGTGGTTGAGGATGATCTTGAACTCCTGATCCTTACACCTCTACCTCTAGAGGTTACAGTTCTGGGTTTAAGGGCATGTGCCCTATTTCCATGATGTTAGGGATGGAATCCAGGGCTTCACAGGTGGAAGCAAAGCACTCTATTGATGGATATCAATAGCCCTTCATATCAGTTTGTAGTGGAGCTTTGTGGGAGGTGCTTAGGCTGCACAGAGTGTCATTACATAAAGGCATTTTTGTAGAGTCAGGGAGCAGCATTAAGTAGAAGCAATACAGAGAGGGAGGAACACTTATCATAGACAAGTTAGATGGTATCCAAAGTCAACTGATCATGACATTTAAAAGGAATGTAAATAGCTAAAGCCGTAGAGATGTCATGAAATCTTTGTAACAAAACACTCCCTCCACCCTAAAACAGTGCCACAAGCAACACAGCAGGGCATGCAGCCTTCACATAAGTGTGCTATTTTAATAAGATGGTGAGATAAGAAAAATATGTGATCTTTCACAGAAACTCCAAATCCTGGCTAATAAATATGGTGCAAAGTAAATTAAGTTAAACCATTGCCACGAACAGATGGATGCTTCCTCCTGATATAGTCACGAGCAGACTTTTCAGTATCTTCCTGGAAAAATTTGAATCCATCTATCTCGAGTTTTTTTCAAGGAAAAAATATTTATGAAATGAGCTTGTACAAGGCTAGCTGCAGTTCAACTCTTGCAGAAAGTGGCTGCTTAACCTAATGCCTTCCTGAAGGGCCTCTCTACCCATTAGGGGAATGGGTACCAGTCATCCAAACCCACTCTAACCTCTTCTTCTCAATGGGAAAACAGCATGCAAGATCAGCTACTGATGGTTTTTAGTATATCTCAAATTATGGCATATATGCATTTTCAACTGTATGTACATGTTACATGGTAGAGAGAAGGACATAGGGAAAGATATGCACATGCTTTTAAAGAACAAAAGAAAATGAGATAAAATATTGAAAATATTAGCACTCTCAGAAGAAAGACTTTCTAAGGAGTTCCATGTGAGAAAAATACATATAAAACTTAAAACCTTATCTCAATTGCAAATACTCATGGAAATACTGACTGCAGGTAAATTTCTGCCATAACATCCTGAAGTTGGGTTTGAAAATTCCTTCACTGACAGGAAGAATGGCTCAGCAGAGATACAGAACCTTAGGTCAAGTGTGCAAAAGCTTCCAGCCACACAGAACCATAGAGAGCCTCATTTCCTATGCAAGTGTGGACCTTCTGAAGCCCATTTGATACCATTTCTCCCAGAATGGTGTTGGGATTGTTTGTCCTAAGAGCATCTGCTGTCATGTCCTTGAACAGTCATCTGCCAGTGCTCTGCCCACTTACCCAGCTGGTGTAATCTCCCTGAAGTCTATCCTATTGCCTTGGCATTTTACTAACTTGATAGTTTGTGTCTCCTGTCACTTTGGAGAGTTCAGGCATATGCTCACCTCTGAATCATTTATGGAAGGGTTTCATAAGGATGCTTTCCAGGGTCCTAGGGTACCCTGCTGGGTCTATCTCCTCATCCACTGGCAATGGAATGCTACAGCCAACATTTTGGCTAAAAGCCCAGTGTGAAGAGGTTCCAGTTACCTGAACAGACTGAATTTGTAAACTTCTAAGCCTAAACAACCAAATATTATAGTACTCTTATGCTTTTATTAACATCAAGGACATAAAAGAATAGGTGTGTATATTTATTAAAATAGGATTTATTTTTAAAAAAATATACACAGAGTCATTAAATGTCTCCTCCCCTTTTATGTTAAGAGAGACTCTTAACCTGCAAAGTGAACTCTAATTGTGAAGAAGAAAATTCAAGTTTCCACAGAGGAAAAACACAGGATGCTTTTTAAGCTGGAAATGGAAGAGAAATTTTTTCACATTTCAGTTTCAGATTCCATCCTATATGTTGGTTCTTGTTCAATGCGTTAGTAACACACACAGGTGCCCATTATCTTCATCTCTGGTGTTTTTGCAGCAGTTCTTTATCCATTACATATAGTCCATGGTGAGTTCTGGTTAGCCTTTTACAAAGTGTTTTCAGTGTGGGCTGGAGAGATGGCTCAGCAATTAAGAGCACTGACTGCCCTTGCAGAGGACCTGCATTTTATTGCCAACACCAACATGGCAGCTCACACTCATCTCTAACTCCAGCTCCAGGGGACAACCTCTTCCAGCCTGCGCAGGCACATCTAGGGTGCTCTTACACTCATGCAGGCAAAAATCCAAACACATTAAATAAAAAATAAAAAGTCTTTTTCCAGAAGTTTTTCCAAAGCATTATGTGTTACAATTTCATTAGAATATTTAACACATTATTTAGATATGATTTTTTCCTTAATGAAATAGAATTCCTGCTAACATGTTGTCTATCAATGTTTTCTACAATTGTGTTGAGTGTGCACGTGATTTCAATAGTACTGTGCTCTGGGAGATCCCACCATTGAAGCTTAGAAAGAAGTGAGTTTGTGCTGCCTCCTCTCTCCTTTTTATAAAAATAAAAACTAGGATAATAAGCTCAGAAAAAGAAGTCAGAGAGGCAGACATCCCTGAGAAGCCACTGGAGAGAAAAGTTGAAAGGAAGAGTTTCAAAGAAAGAGTTGAAAGTCAGAGTTACAGAGGGCAGCAACAGAAAGTGCACACTGGCCTTGACGGACATCTTTAAATGGAATAGTAATATGAGGCACAGCTACACAGAAGCCTGAGGCCCAGAACAGAATCGAACACACAGATGCAGTGTTTCTTCACGAAGTTTGGCTTTAGACTCGAAAGTTTAGAAGGCAGACTGAAATTGTGTTTTTTAATCAAGGCGACTGGAATCAGGAGGCTAAGGACTAAAGTTGCAGGCATGTTTAACTGGACCCTGAAGACTATGAAGGAGTAGAGGAGGGACTGGGCGAATGGTACAAGTGTGGGAAGAATATGTCTTAGACAGGGAACATGCATAGAAGAAAATTAGAAGTAAATCTGAGGCGGAAAGGGTGGAAGTTGGTGTCCACAGTCCTTGGCCTCAGTTTTGTTTTTGAGATCACAAGGTAAGATTGCTGAGTGATTGTTAAGAGCACTGGGGAGTGTGGAAGATGCACTTCCCAAGCGGAAGTCGCCCTCTAATTCTTGCAGAGGCATCTGGATGCTAGCTACAGCCTTAGATAAGACCTTTAATAAAGGTAATAAAATTTGGGTGGAATACCTCTAAGGCCTTATTTTACAAATGGTTGGCTGATTAACTTTAGAAGATCTGAGCATTATAACCATTTTATCAGATGGTTGTAATGTTCAAGCTGATGATAAACAATGAATGCATAGACTCACTTAAAGCCGTAGAAGATTGTTTTCTGCCATTGGGTTTTATAATTTGATTCATGTGATCCTTGAGTGTGACCTTTGGATTGTTCCATCATTTCCCTATGTCAAATGGTTGGACCAAAACAAGAGTAATTAAGCAATTGTGCTTATCATGTTTTAACTGTAAACATATATGTATATATAGTTTACCTTAATAAACTAAAAAAAATATTTTATGTAGGTTCTCCTATGTAGCCCAGGTATACCTGACCATCATGACACTTGAGCTCTTGTTTTACTTTTTTTTTTTTTTTTGAACTTTTTGAGCTGCTCTCCTCCTCCTCCTCTCCCTCCTTCTCCTCCTCCTCAGCCCTCTCTTCCTCCTCCTTCTCTTTTGGGATACTTTTTGAGCTCTTGTTGTTGTCTGAATTTCAGCTGGTATGTTTGCTACATGCTCTATGGTATCTGTAAAGGCAAAATTTTCAACTGAGACTTTTAAAGATGTCCCCCCATCTTATATCATTCTCTTATACTGTCTATAAGCCATTCTTTTTATTTTTGGATTGTGTGTGTGTATGTGTGTGTGTGTGTGTGTGTGCATGTGCACACACTTGGGATTTTCTTAGTGGCTTATGGTTTTATTTCATCGGCTTTTAATAAGTAATTCTTAAATTTGATGTCATTTTTTTTTTCCTGGAAGTGAACAATGTTTGTATGGAAAACTTGTTGATTTTCTTGTCCTATCAGAATGCTGAATTGTTCAGGATTTGTCTAGTGACAGGAGAGAGCCAGTAGAGGAGTCATAGGATTAGAGTCTTTACTGTGGGATTCCCTCAGATCCACTGTCACCCCCCACAGGTGTGACTGAACTGTCCCAGGAAGCAAGAAAGGAACTCAGTCTTGGTCTCTACCACTGGCAGGCTGAGTATTTAGAAACAACCGTTATTATGACACATGACAGTGCATGTTGTTGGGCCCATGAATAGCCTCTATGTCTGCCACCATGACTACTTTATTCATTTAATCCATTGTGACAGCTCTAGGATGACTTCAGTCAACCAGCAGAGGTGGCTATTGATGACTACCTTCAGCTAGCTGAGTTGGTTTGCTTACTTGGCTACCAAATACTTCTTCAATGGTAGATGCCACTTGCTGGGCAGTGAGCTCTAACAAAATATTTTCATACTTCATGCTACTTACTGGATATCCATACTCCATTTTTTTCTAATCTTTTTTTTCTGTCCATATCCCTAATGAGATATATTCCTAGCTACTACCCAGGAGTTTGTGTACATTCTCGAATTGGGCCACTTCTCATGTCACTTAACATAGATGACAAGTAGACTGTTCTCAGCTCTGCCTTGGTCCACAGTCTTTCAGGACAATTCTTTTCAGCATAGTCTGGTATATCAAGCCTACCCGAACCTTCACCAAGCATGACTATTTTCCTTCCTTTTAGCTCTTTCAAAATGCCATGTTGCCAGGAAAGGGTCACACATTGCTAGGAGTCAAAGGGTCTGAGCTATCTAAGCATAGCTTTCCTTCTGTACTATAGGCTTCCACATTGTGATCCTTCCACTGGGACTTGTCACTGATATTGTCTTGTGTCTTTCTCCACCACTGTCAGCTTGAACTTTGCCAGATCCAATGGCACAAGTAACATAGTTAGGCTTGAATAATTTTTTTTTTCTGCTCTGATCTCCCCACCACACCCCCAACTTTCATGTGACAAAATCAATAATCCCAGGTATTAAATAAGTAGACTCAAGACAAAATGAGGCCTACAAGATGCTGCGCTTCTTTCTTTGTGGCAGAGTGTATGAGGCTTAGGAATTTACTTCTTAAATATCCTGATATTGTTCCATAACATGTTTCCAGAACTGAGAGGTTCTGAATCTACCCTTGGAGTGTGTGTGTATGTGTGTGTGTGTGTGTGTGTGTGTGTGTGTGTCTTACATCCAAGGTACTTACAAATTCTTCTTTGTCTCTTATCCAGTCATTATGATGTCATTGATATGATGAACCATTGTGAAAGATGTGCAGGTAATTCTGAGTTTGTCAGAAGAAAATAAGGACAGAATATCAGAGTGCTACTGCATTATTGGCCCAGAACCAAAAGTCAATATTATTGTCTATCTCACATGAAAACAAATATGTAATAAGAGTAGGCATAACTTTAATTTTTTTAAACCTTACTTTTATTGATGGTTCTTAAATGCTTTACCCTCCCTGTAGCCCACCACCCACCAGATGTGGTGGAAAAGAAAGGCTATGGGGGAAGTGGACCTGTTTACAAAGGTTCTTTGGAGTAGCTACAATCTGTGTTGTCTGAAAATCTGCAGTTCAGTTCACAGGTTAGCAGCGGCAGCTTGATCCACTGGCAAACACTTCACGGACACCAGCAGTCCAGTTTGGTAGAGTTAGGATAGCAAACACGAATCAGCAGTGGTGGCACTACCTAGCAGAGATAGTCAGGCCTCAGCCTCAGCACAAGTCAGCAGGAAGGACCAAGAAGAAAGACAGAAGTTCTTGGCTTTGCCCCTTTCAGTGAAGCAAAGATCAGAGAAGACGCAAGACTCACAAGCATGGCACAGCTAGCTCTATAAGCAAGCCTAGTTCAGCTTGTGTCACTGTCCACTGAGTCCTATTTATACCCTCTAAACATCACATAGCTTACATGGGTCTTGCCTCATCATGTGAGTCTGTCTTAGCTGACATCACTCTGCCAATTGGACTGAGACCATGGAAGTGGCAAGAAACTGCAGTACACCACCAGAAGTTTTTTTGGTGCATTTCTTTCTATGGAATCCTGACAAATACAGCTCAACTACGCAATGTAAGGCAGACCAATACATGCCTGTTGTTAGTAAAGAATCCCTCATCATGTGTCCTTCCATGTGCTTGCTTTAGCAGAACATCCTTTCACCTGTGTCTGCTTCAGCTAAACCTTTCTTCACGAGTCTGCCTTAGTCTTTCACTTATGTCCTCTTCAGCTAAACATTCCTTCACCTGTTTGTCCCAGCAAAACACCATCCAAGTGACTTTCCAAGGAACCCTTAAGTTTCCACTTCAAATAGGAGAGGGTGTATTGTCCAAGTCAGTACCTCTGTGCCTTGTAGCAGAACCCCTTTTCATCTGTTTAGCACAAAGTTACAACTGGCACAGACTATGAACATTAGATGTACTACTTGGTCAAGTCCAAGATTGTCCAGGATCCACCTGATTCTGCAGTAACCACACTGTGAGGTTAGAAAATGCAACCACACTTCTCAGTCAGGTCTTTAATGGTAGCAGTACTTTGCAGCATACTTCTGGGATTTGATACTATTTTGACTTCTTATCTTGGTGCGCGTTTGAAGACCATCTCAAAGGTATCTGTTTACTCTTTCCTACTATGAAGGCTTCATGTCAGAGCCCGTGAATCCTTTGTGGGATTAGTCCAAGTGCCAACCCCAATAACACTCCCAGGATCTGGAGAAGGATCACTGAATGTATCCTGAATCCAATAGGCCAACCGTAAGCCAAAGCCTAGATGGTTCGTGTGTTTCCTGCCCTGTAGACTCCCATTTTAGCACTTTTCCTATTGCTGTCATAAAATACTCTGGAAAAAAGGCAACTTAATGTGTAAGGGTTTATTCTGGCATTTAGTTAAAGGTTAAAGACTATTGTGGAGGCAAAATTAAGGCAGGAGGAGCTTGAAGCAATTGTTATGTTGCATCCACAGTGAGGAACAGAAAGCTATACATTGCTCAATTTTCAGTCCATATTTTATATAGCCCAGTATTCTCACACAGGGAATGTCCTACCACTGTTAAGAAAATTTTCACAATCAATCTAATCAAGACAACCCCTTACACACATTCCCAGAGGGCCATCTCCATGGTAATTCTAGATCTGTCGTGCTGACAATTAGCTCCGGGACTAATGAGTGGCAAGATAGTATCTGGATATTCAGATATTATCAGAATTAACTATACTATAGAGATACTATACAGAATGGATTATCCATGTTAATTCTCCTTTCATCTATTTTTTCCTCTTCCTCCTCCTCTTCCTCCTCTTCTTCCTCTTCCTCCTCCTCCCCCTCCTTTTCTTTGGTAAGTGATTTTATTTTCAAACATTTTGTAAGATTTAAAAAATATTATTTACATTATTTATTTACTTTATATCCCCATCGAAACTTCCCCACCGTCCTCCACTCCCTCTCACCTCCCCTATCCACCAGCCAACCCTCCTCCCCTTCTCCTCAGAAAAGGGGAGATCTCCCATGGATATTGAGCAGCATTGGCATATCAGTACCATGTGTTTATTATTATTATTATTACTATTGCTCTGTAGTACAACTTGAAATCAGGGATGGCAATACATCCAGAAGTTCTTTTATTTTCAGGATTTTTTCTTTTTTCTTCTTATAAAGATGTATTTATTTATTTATTTTATACATGTGAATACACTGTTGCTGTTGTTGTGTCTTCAGACATACCAGAACGGTATCAGATCTCATTACAGATGTGGTTGCTGAGAATTGAACTCAGGACCTCTGGAAGAGCAGTTAGTGTTCTTAATCTCTAAGCCATCTCTCCAGTCCCTTCTTCTTTTCTTTACTTTTCTTTTCTCTTTCCCTCCCTCTCTCCCTCCTTCCCAATCTCCCTTCCTTCCTTCCTTCCTTCCTTTTTCCTTTCCCTTCTTTTTTCTTTTTTTCTTTCTTTCTTTTTTTGCTACTCTGGATTTTTTTCAACAAATGATACATTATTTTATGTAAAATAATGTATCATTATATACAAGTTATAAACAAGTTAATAAAATTTCACATTTGAACACTGTTTTCCTTTAATGAATTTACATTCATTATTTCACACAGTTGTCATAATAACATCATTTATTGGCCACAATGGATATTACAAACATTATAAAAGCAAAGAACTAAGCCTCAGAAACAATTTATCTATCACATATGTTTTTTTTATTTACTCAACAAATACTGTAAACCTACTAAGTGTCACATATTGCATTAGGATGTGTAAGATACCATTCAAGTTTTCCAATACTGAAATGTTTCCTAGGATACAGATATTCAGAGATGAAGTGGGACAGTCCTGGTTCACAAGGATACCTAGTCACACCACGAAGTTCTGATCTTGACAGCACACTATACTTCAGTTGTAGGCTCTGTCTTTCTCTACCGGATTCTCATGCTGGACACTTTCCTCTGGACTCCACTTTCAGAATTTCATTCTCTGCTCCCTTGAATGCTATCAAGGTTTATCAAAACCAGCCCTCCTTGCTCTCTAGCTTGTCTTACATTTCTCTAATCAAAGTGAGCTGAGAAACCAGAGCCCAAGTTTAAAACCATGGCTGCTTTTTGATGGTTTAATACATGGATGTATGACTAAAATGTATTTCCCTTCCTCCTGACTCTTCCACCAAGTATTCAAATAAATAAACTCTCAAACAGAATATTGTACTTTTCTTCACAGTTCAGCCTTTTAACATTTCTATCTCTGTTGCTAATCAGTACCATTGTCTGAGTCTCTAATCTCAGGTTCCATCTGTCTGGGGCGAGGCTATTCACCACACCTCATGCAATAACATTTCTGAGCAAGCCATCCTTTAGAGCACCCTTATATCCACCCATCCTTCCATTTCTTTGCCCACTGCTAGCGCCTTAACTGAAATCCTCCTTGCCTCCTTGGTCTGGGTTTCAAGTATGCTCCAGTATCCAACTTCCTCTCCTCTATTTCTTCCCATCCATTCAGTTTAAACTAGGCTACTCTCAAGTTGAAATGAACTCCAATCTTAATTCTTAGTGCTATTTTCTATAACCAAAACTCAATTAAACACTTCTTGTGGAGTCCCTTTCTCTCTTTGGTTGTGCCTTTCCTCAGAGATTCAATGGTTTTTCATTCAAACTCTCATTCATCTTTCAATACAATGTTAAATTTCAAAGTATTGCAGATATTTTTCTACTTTCAAAGGTATGTGAGGACTCCCTTTTGAACTCATTGATTTTGGTCTTCTGAATGACTCACCTTACCTACTTCCTGTTAGAATCATTTTTATCCCCTTCTGTCTTCTGAGTAGATTATCTACTACTACTGGATTTTTTGTTTTTCCATATGAAGTTGAGTATTGATCTTTCAAGGTCTATAAAAAATTGTTTTGAAAATTTGATGGTATTGCATTGAATCTGTAGATTGCTTTTTATAGTAAGGCTGTTTTTACTATGTTAATTCTACTGATCCATGAGCATGGGGGATCTTTCCATCTTCTGAGATCTTCTTCAATTTCTTTTTTTTCAAAGGATTGAAGTTCTTGTCACACAGTTCTTTCATTTGCTTGGTTAGAGGTATACCAATATATTTTATATTATTTGTGGCTATTGCAAAGGGCGTGTTTCCCTAATTTCCTTCTCAGCCACTTTATCATTTGTTTATAGGAAGGTTACTAATTTTTTGTTAATTTTGTATCCAGCCACTCTGCTGAAGAAGTTTATGATGTTAGAGTTCTCTGGTGTAATTTTGGAGGTCACTTCTATATACTATCATATTAACTGCATGTAGCAGTACTTCTTCCTTTCTAATTGGAATCTTCTTGATCTCCTTTAGTTGTCTTATTGCTCTAGCTAGAATTTCAAGTACTATACTGAATAGATAGGGAGAGAGTGTGAAGCCTTGCCTTGTCCATGATTTTAGAGGATTTGCTTTATATTTCTCTCTGTTTAGTTTAATGTTGATTATTGGCTTGCCGTATATTGCCTTTATTATGTTTAGGTGGGTGCCTTGTATACCCCATCTCACCAAGATTTTTATCATGGAGGGATGTTGGATTTTGTTAAAGGAGTTTTTCAGATCTCATGAGATGATCATGTGCTTTTTTCTTTCAGTTTATCTATATAGTGGATTATGTTGATAGTTTTTGGTTTATTGAACCATTCCTGATTTTCTGGGATAAAGCCTGCTTGGTCATGGTGGATGATGTATTTGATATGTTCTTAGGATCATTTTAAGAATCTTTTATTGAGTATTTTTGCATCAATATTCATATGGGAAATTGGTCTGAATTTTTTTTCTTGGTTGAGTCTCTGTGCAGTTTAGGTATCAGGGTGACTGTGACCTCATGAAATAAATTTGTCATTGTTCCTTCTGTTTCTATTTTGTGGAATAATTTGAGGAGTATTGGTATTAGCTCTTCTTTGAAAATCTGGTAGAATTTTGCACTAAAACCATCTGAACCTGGGCTTTTTTTAAAATTATTTTTTGTCTGGGAGACTTTTAATAACTGCTTCTGTTTTCTTAGGGGTTATAAGTCTATTTAGATAGTGTACCTGATCTTGAGTTAACTTTGGTAGAGTGGTATCTACCAAAAAATCATCCCCTTTGTTTAAGATTTTGTGGAGTACAAGTGTCTTATTTGTGTTTTCCATTGCTGAGAAAAGACACAACACAACAACCAAGGCAACTCTTAAAAGAGATAACATTTAATTGGGGCTGGCTTACAGGTTCAGAGGTTCAGTCTACTATTATCATAGCAGGAAGCATGGCAGCAGTATCCAGGCAGAAACGGTGCTGGAGAAGGAGCCAAGAGTTCTATATCTTGATCCAAAGCCAAGCAGAAAAAGGTTGTCTCCCAGCAGTTAGGAAGAGGGTATCAAAGTCCTACACTTCCCAAGGTCACACCTACTCCAACAAAGTCATACCTCCTAATAGTGCCAGTCTTGGTTCAAGCATATTCAAATCACCACAACAGGTTTTGGAGTAAGACCTAATGATTCATTGGATTTCCTCAATTCTTTGGATTTCCTTGGGGATGTATTGTTATGAACCCGTTCTCATTTCTGATTTTGTTAATTTGTACATTCTCTGTCTTTTTGTTAGTTTGGCTAAGGGCTTATCTATCTTGTTGATTTTCTCAAAGAACCAACTTTTTGTCTCATTGATTATTTGTATTGTTCTCTTTTCTTCTTTGTTATTTTATAGGTTTCAGCCCTGAGTTTGATTATTCTCTGCCATCTACTCCTCCTAAGTGTGCTTACTTCTTTCTGTTCGAGTTTTCAGGTGTGCTGTTAAGTCACTAGTATATGATCGCAACAATTTCTTTATGATGGCACTTAGTGCTATAAACTTTCTTCTTAGCACTGCTTTCATTGTGTTCCATAAGTTTGGGTATGTTGTGCACTCATTTTCATTCTAGAATTTATTCTTTAATTTATTTCTTCCTTGACCCAGTTGTCATTGAGCAGAGAGTTGTTCCATTTCTGTGAGTTTGTAGGCTTTCTGTTGCTTTTGCTGTTGTCAAAGTCCAGCTTTAATTCATGGTCTGATAAAACACAGGGGATTATTTCAATTTTCTTGTATCTGTTGAGACTTGCTATGTGATCAAGTATATGGCCATATTTTTAAAAAGGTTCCATGAAGTGCTAAGAAGAAGGTATATTCTTTTGTTTTGGGGTGAAATGTACTGTAGGTATCTGTTAGGTCCATTATTTCTCTGTTTAGTTGTTATTTGGATGACCTGTCCATTGGTAAGAGTGGGGTGTTGAAGTCTCCCACTATTAATATGTGACGTTCAATGTGTGATTTAAACTTTATTAATATTTCTTTCACAAATGAGGGTGTCCTTGTCTTTGGGATATAGATATTCAAAATTGAGACATAATTTTGGTGGATTTTTCATTTGATTACATGATTATAATCTCTATCTCTTTTGATTAATTTTGGTTGGAAGTCTATTTTATTAGATATTAGAATGGCTACTCTTGCTTGTTTCTTGGGTCTATTTGCTTGGAAAAACTTTTTCCAGCCCTTTATTCTGAGGTAACATCTATCTTTAATGTTGAGATGTGTTTCTTGTATACATAAAAATGATGGGTCCTGTTTTCACATCCATTCTGTTAATCTGTGTCTTTTTACTAGGGAATTTAGTCCATTTAAGTTGAGAGATATTAATGACCAATGATTGCTAATTCTTATTATTTTTATGTTGGCAGTAGTAGTGTGTGTGTGTGTGTGTATGTTTCCCTTCTTTTGATTTTTCCTGTGTGCTAAAGCTTTCCTTCTGATTTTCTTAAGACCTATTTGTACTGCCTATTTGCCAGTCATGACTTCACTGGAACAGAATGACCTGTGGAAATAGCTGATACCATGGCTCGTTGTCCTTACGAACCTGCTGACTGCCATAAAGGCTTTCATAAAATCTTGCTTGCTTGCACACCCCAACCTTGTGGTTTTATAGTATAAAGCAAAAATACAAACCAGACCTGGGACCAGGGCCCCTCAGGAGCTGTCCTTGCTTTGGCCCTCTAGCAAATACATCTCCTCTCCTCCACTCTCCTTGGTGTTAGGGTGCTTACTGTAGAAAGAAGCAGAGACTATGGAGGCTGCTGTTTGCATGCTGGTAGGCTCATGCTCACTTACATAGTTGAGGATCACCTGCCTAGGGAATGGTATCACCCAAAGTGGATGAAACATCTTAAATTAATAAAAAACTAAGACAATCTCTGTCTTAGGGTTTTACTGCTATGCACAGACACCATGACCAAGGCAACTCTTATAAAGGACAACATTTAAGTGGGGCTGGCTTACAGGTTCAGAGGTTCAGTCAATTATCATCATGGCAGGAAGCACAGTAGTGTTCAGGCAGGCATGGCATTGGAGGAGCTGAGAGTTCTGCATCTTTGTCCAAAGGAAGCCAGGACCAGACTGTCATCAGGCAGCTAGGAGGAAGGTTTCCAAGCCTACCCCCACAGTGACACACTTCTTCCAACAAGGTTGCACCTCCTCCAAAAGGCCACACCTCCTAATATTGCCAAGCATATTCAAACCACCACAATCCCTCATAGACATCATCACAGGTCAGTGAGATACAGGCAATTCTTCAGTTGAGATTTTTTTCCAAGATAGTTCTAGGTTGTGACAGTTAAAGTTAGCCAAGGCTCTTACACTTTGGTTAGTCCTAAAAAACTTTGGCAAAGCCATGGAAAGTTTGTAGTCAAAGTTCCCTTTCAGTGCTTTTCAGGGCAAGTGCCTCAATATAGCAGTAGATGTCTAGAAGCTGCTCAAAGACAGTAGGTATTTGGGTCCAATGCACTGACTGACTTCATGGAGATGCCCAGAGTCAGAGATCTGAGAGTTATACCATAGGAGAATAGTTGGGATAGTGAGGGAGGATGATACTTTTGTGTGGAGAACAAAGAAACATATAATATATACAGAAGAAAAGTCAACAGCCTGTAGTGAAACAAATAGCATTCTCTTTACCTTTGATCAATCTTGCAAGACGTTCATGGACACGGCACTGCTGGTTGAAAGCTGGTGAAGCAGCATGAGTCCACCACATGATGGGGACATCCACAAAGGCTGCATATGTTGCATATCACTGCAAAGTCCCTGAGTGACAAGAGGAAAAGTACAGCTCTGCTGAGTCAGAGCAGAGGAGATTTTCCACTCACCAAGGTCTGCTTTGACTTCTAGTGTCCTAGACCATCGGTGCTCTGCAGGACTTGGCTATCAAGATATTTTTGGACACATTGATGCCTGTGAAGAAAGAAACTGCCCATCTGAAGAAAGAAGACTGCTTCTGTATTCCCAAACATGGACTTTGTGGTTTAGTTTGGAAGAAGTCACATCTACTGTTCAGAAGTTATCACCACATTATTATTTTATGGAAAACTAATCTGAGCCAATCTGGAATTAAAGTTTTGAGGGGCCAAATTATAAAAACAATGAAAATTTGCTTCCATTCACGATGGAAATGCATTTCTTATAGACTGTATCTTCTGGGAGAATGTATCTTCTCCAAACATGGAGCTAAATTTCAGCCTGTCTGAAAATAATTATAACATGATGATTTTGTGTCATCTCATGTGAGCACTCTTAAAGGGGACACTGGGATGGCAAGCAACTTTTGCAGAAAAGATTTGGAGGGAGAAGAGACTCCAAAGCATTGTCTCTCAACTTGTGGGTTGCAACATCCTTAGCAAATCTCTAGCTACAAAAATACTTGCATTATGATTTATAACAGTGGCAATATTACAGTTATGAAGGAGCAATGAAAAACATTTTATGGTTGAGGGTCATCACAACAGGAGGAACTGTGGTAAAGGGATGTAACATTAGGAAGGTTGAGAACTACTGCTTTTAAAGCATAGTAGACTGGCTTTTTGCTTGAACTAGATATTTCTTCTATTGGTCCAAAATAAATAATTGAGCTCTGGAAATACAATTATTATCAATCCTCATTTCATTTCTCTCTCTCTCTCTCTCTCTCTCTCTCTCTCTCTCTCTGTCTTTTTCTCTTGTATGTCTGTCTGTATGCTCACCCATATGTGTATGTGTGTAGAGGCCAGAGGTAAAATTGGGTATCTTCTTCCATTTCTCTCTGCCTTAATTCTTGAGGCATGTTGAGTACCAATTTTGGCTACAATGACTAGCCAAGAATTTGCCTATCTTCCTACCCCACCATGTTGGGTTTCCAGACCTTCACTGCCATGCCCAGCTTTTATGTGGGCATTGGTTATTTAAACTCAGGTCCTCATGATTGTCCAGCAAGCATTTTCTTTACCGAGCCATCTCCCCAGCCACTAGGTTAATTTTTAGAAAAGAGAACAAACAATTTCATTCAATTTCTCAGTAGTTATCAAAGTCCTACAGTGCCAAGCATTCTTTTCTTGATTCAGAATATTCAGTGACAAACAGAAAATTCCCTGTTCTTCGGAGCTTGCTTATTTTTATTCTATGATGTTATGTTCCTGAAAAAGTTTGTCCTTTGGTAGGAAATAGGACCAGGAGAGAGCTTCTTCTCTCTTGACTACAATATGGCCTTAACCCTGAGAAAGGACAACGTGTTTGAGAGAACACTTCATGGATGTAAGCCAGCTTGTACAATATTAGCAGATCAGAAGCCAAAGTGAGAGCTGTCTCCTGAGGACTCCCATGGAAGCCTTGGCTTGTGAACTCAAAGAGCTGCTATGTCTGGTACAACTTCATGAACTCTCAAACAAGATCCCCATGTTACTTGCTATACAACCAGAGAAGTCTATTAAAAATTAGAGCATGGTCTCAGGAGACAAGGTCAGAATTTGAATGAAAGGTCTGAGACCTCCATAATGCTGGAGTTTTACAAGAATATTAGTGGTTGATGGTGGTAAAATCCTGCCCTAAGAAGTGGATAGCAGCCCTCAGCAGTTCAGAGCCATCACATGGAGACAGGTGTCAAGCCAGGAACTGTCACCAGAATAAAGAAGGGAATTACCAAGGATTCTTAGGAAACAGAGATCAGTAAAAGCCAGGCTTGCTACAGTGGGCAGAACAGGGACTTGGGAGGACTATTACTAAACAACAATGAAGAATGAGTTTCAGGCTGGAACGGGTTGAGGCTTCTGGGTTATTTCCCCATGAATGCTTCAAGGAGCACCAGAGATGTTTGTGTGTCAATTCTAAGGAAGGGCAGATGTGATTCATTACAATAGAGACTAAGTTTCCAACACTGATGTAAGCATGCCTTGGCATTCTGGGGCAGTACATAAAGAGTTTGAGGAAGAAGCTGATTACTAGTGCCCTTGGGGAAAAAGAACAGTGGTTTGTACCTATACTTCAAGCATTTGGGAGGTGTCTTAGGGTTTAACTGCTGTGAACAGACACCATGACCAAGACAAGTCTTATGAAGGACAACATTTAACTGGGGCTGGCTTACAAGTTCAGAGGTTCAGTCTAGTATTGTCAAGGTGGGAACATGGCAGCATGCTGGCAGGCATGGTTCAGGAGGAACTAAGAGTTCTATATCTTCATCTGAAGGGTGTTAGCAGAATATTGACTTCCAGGCACTAGGATGAGGGTCATAACCCCCCCCCCCCCAGTGATACACTTAGTCCAACAGGGGCACACCTTCTAATAGTACACTCCCTGAGCCAAGCGTATACAAACCATCACAGGAGGCCAAAACAAGGGGGACTCTCGGGCTTGTTTGCTAGGAGAGCCAGAATCTGTGAACTCTAGGTTCAGTGAGAGATTCAGTCTCAAACAATTGAGGTGGAAAAGAGGATGAGAAAAACACTAGTGTTGACCTCTGGCCTACATGTGAACACATACATGAGCACAAACATAGGAACGTAGGCATGAGCATGCACATACACACACACATCCTGTGTCTAATTGTACCTATACATTATTGGTAGTAATTTACATACATTAATTATGATTTCTATTGTCTTTATTCTGAAATCTTTTAGTGAAAATTCTCAACATTTCAGATCACTTCAAGTGTAAGATGGGGATAGGGTCTATCATAAAGAAATAGTTTGTGAACTCAATTTCTCTGAGCAAATGCACGGAGCTCAAAATAAATCCATGTATGACAAAGTGAATTACACAATCTATACCCATCATCTGTTACCCCTCATCTGTCCCTTCCTCCTTCCCAAATGAAGATTTTAAAGAAAACCATAGTGGTTTTGCAGAAACAAATACTAAACACATACCTACAGATAATGAGAGAGGACATGGCCAGCACCATAGAGATATTATTTATAACTTAGAATCCTCTGTTTTCATCTTTGAAATATGTTGTCCCCTTCCTGTACAGAGACCTATGGACCAGTAAGCCTTGTCAATCTTCTCTTGAGCATACAACTATAGAGATTCTTAGCATGTGATCTGTGAAGCTATAGTTCCATGCATAATGAAGATCGAATTCTGTGGGGGCAGAACTAGACCACTAGACAGACCCCAGCAGCTCAGTTTGTACCTTGTAGCCCTTAACTAAATGTTTGTCTTTGGATGTCTGTCTCTCATCAAGCTCCCATGTAATTTCAAACTTATGTCAAGTTAACTGAACAGTACCAGGATGCACACCAGGAAACCCCACCAAAGTCTATAAAGCTAGGATCTGCCACTCGAGCTAACTCCCCATTGTTGGCCAAAGCTTGAAAAGAAGGAAGGACTAAAGAGGTGTAATAATCTGCCTCCTTCCCTCCCTGGCTTGCATAGAATGACTGTGAACCCACGAAGAAGTGGTGTTTTCCCATCCCAAAGATAAGTGGGCTGCCTTTGTAATTTGCTTTGTCCAAGAATGTGAAGGAGGTGACATTTTGTGAGAATCAAAGGTAGTCTCTCAGGGAACACATAGATGCTTTTACCTGAGGCTCCTGCTTATCATGGCCTGATCACTGAGGGAGGCCAGTTGGAGCAGAAAGCTGTACTAGTTAATCCATCTTATCCCTCCAGCCCAAGCCAGCCTGCCAACTGACCACAGATGAATGAACCAGCCCAACTGGAAGCCTGCAGATCCCAGTCATGGCCAGAACCACTGAGCTGAGCTCATTCTGAATCGCTGAACTGTAGTCTGTTTTAGGTCACAAAGTTTTGGAGTAGTTTATTAAATAGCAAAAGCTAAGTCATAGTCTCACAAATCTTGGTGAGTCACACTGCCCAGAAATGTCAGAAAGCAAGTACTTTCCTCAAAGAAAGTTAAAGTTTTATAGAGACTCTGAAGTAAGTGCTACTAAAAGTGCTGATCCACAAAAGGCCAAGGGCTGACCCCAGAATGCAAATCCACACTGCTCCTTCCTCAAGAGAGTCTTCCTGCAGAAAAGAACATCATCTGGAACAGACAGAGCATACAGTGACATAGTTTGCTTCTATCCTGGTGCAGGATCCTAATGTGAGCCATAGTATCCTGACCATGTCAGCACAGTTCATCCCCAACAGAGAGATCATGATCAGCTCTCTGTTTCTCTGTCTCTGTCTCTCTTCTCTCTGTATATGGGGTTACAATGTCATGATACTAGGCAAGAAAAAGAAGAGAACTAAAGGCACCCTACCCCACAACAAGAAAACCTAAGGTGTTCTAACAGGGATGGGATGAAATACGCAGCTATGGGGACAGCTGTTTTTAAGTAAGGGAAATATAGTGAGCAGGCACTGCCAATAAAACCCTTGGCCAAATCTTGGGAAGTTTTCTTTGCCAATGTTGCTATCCCACGGACACAGCTTGGCAGTGAGAAGCCTGAGGTAGTTCTTGCCTCCGTTTCTCTTCCATCTTTCTTTCCTCACTTTCACTTTTGTCCCCACCTCCCCTGTTTTCTTTCTGTCACAGAAGAATGAGATTCCAGGAGCCATGGGAAGCAGCCAGCATTACATTCTCGGATAAGTTCAGAAGAGGAGCTATTAATAATCTATGTCAACCTCCCTTGGTTCCCTCTCCACATACTATGGACACAATGGACTCTGTGTCATTAGAATATGAAACAACGACCTGTCTTATATCCACCCTGGGTAGGGCAGGGTGTGCCCTGCTCAGGAAATGTCTAGAAAGGGCACATAAAAGATACAGCAGCTACCATCACTCAGGTCTCAAAAAGCTTACAGGACAGTCTTTCAAATTCTCATTATATTATTTTTATCCTGCTCTTAAAAAAATCAACATGATTAGCTTCTTTGACAAATGCACTCCTCCTCAAATTTCAAATGGTGGTATTTTAAAATCATAAAAGTAAAAACAAAATTTCAAGTACTGTGTGCCCTGTTTATTTCACTGATACATGTATATATACTGTGGAATCCATTTGTTAAAAATCTCAATTTTTGAAAAGATTAACATACACTTTAAATGGAAATCTTAGTATGACTAAGCTTTTAAAGTGGTTTCTTCTACTTAATTTTTAATATTTAATTTACCTTTTGATTAAACCATTGAAATGGCTGGAAGATTTCCCATGTGGGAAGAATAACACACTAGGAGTCAAAACAATTGTCAGCCACTAACAATTCAGCTCAAACTGGTCAAACAAATTTTCTAGAGACAAAACATGGTGCCATGGTCACTAGGGAGGACTAGGAGGGACTAAGCCCCAGGAAATAGCATGTCAGGATGCCCTGGTGGGAAGCTGTAGATAGGGAGAGAGCCTCAAACAAGTGAAATTAAGGGAAACTGGAAATCAGAGAGAAGAGAAGAGGATGTCTGGGTCTGCACAAAGAGGAGAAGCTAGAACAGGTTGGTGGTAAATCCTGTCTGCTTTTCCAGTTTTCCTGAGGATGATCTCAGCTAAGAAAGCTAAACATTGCCTCTGCTGGCACAGGAGCAGCAGGACTCTGCTTATGCCAGGAGGCAGAGGAGGTGTCCCGTGGGCTGTTGAATACTCCTTAGAACAAACCTCCAGGCTATTCTTTGTCTGCCTGCTTTTCACAGCCTCCTATGAGCAGTACCACACCCTTGTCCCCCTTCTTGCCCAGACTATGAACTCTTGTTCTTCTTCTTGTAAGAGCGACTCTAATTCCTCTCAAAATGTCACTGACATATACAAGAGGCTTTATGAATTCAGATTGAATTCATGAATTCATATTACAACTAGCCTTCTTTGTCCTCAAACGTGTGCATCCCACCATGTTTTTCTGTTCTTCTTAAATGATGCCCTTCATCCCTCCCGATGTCTCTCCTTCCTCATTACTATTTAATCCTCGAATTACATCAGAGCCCAGAACTCATTGCAATAACATCCCCTTTACTGTTAGTAAACATATCCTTTTAGTCATATGAAATTCATCCCCTCGGGTGGAAAGATGGTATAATGCTTAGGCATACTATAGAAGCACAGGTTTTGATTGCTACTCCATTACATCCTTTATGGTGTCCTATGACTATACGTACTCAATAGAAATGTGTAGTCCCAATGATTTATTCATTAATTCATTTACTCTCAAAATGTCTGTTAAACAACTGTTGTAGGAAATAGTCTTTCAGTTGGTGATAGTACAAAGACATGGTCCTGTAGAGAATTTTAACCCGGCAACATGGCTGCTCTGGCAAGGGATCATATTGGACTCGAAAGTTCAAATGCCTATGCGGCCCACCCCACAAAGACACAGAGACTAAGAACAATGCAATAAGCACGAGGTCTATTGAATCCAGTGCACACAGGCCCACATTGGTGGTTAATTTTGACGTTTTACATGATTGGAGGCCCGCAGTGGTAACGTCAGCCTGTTTCCACCCACCTGTGGCTTCAGCCTATCCTTGACAACAGAGAATTCTGTCCATTGTGTGGGGCCTGAGGTACATCTGTTCCTGGCCCCACTTTTTCATTTTATAACGATTATCTTTGGCCCTTTTGACTGTCTGAAATGTTCCCTGGTCTGGCTCATCAGCTGCCTTTTGTCTCTCAAGGCCTCACAATCACAGCTAAAGACCTTCTAGGTCTGTGTGATCCAGCTGGTATACAGAGGCAAGCAGATCTCTGAGTTCAAGGCCAGCTTGGTATAAAGCAAGTTTCAGGTAAAGACAAGCTTAGGTCCAGATGTTGTGGTACATGCCTTTAATTTCAGCACTCAGGAGACAGGCAGGCAGATCTCTGAGTTCTAGTCAGTTAGAGAATTGAGAGGCTGTGCAGTGAAGTGGAATTCATTGCAGTTCTATTCATGGAGTTCAGAGGCAGTTTACACAGTGAGAGTTTTACAAAGACAGGTTGCAGAGAGAACAAGATAGACACAGGTGAAGACAGAACAAGCCAGAGAATGAGGAGGCAGAAGGTGGTTTGAGGTGAAACAGAGCAATTCAGTGAGAAGCTGAGAGAAGTCAGATCTAATGAGTCAGCTTGGGGAGGTATTTGAATCAGAGCAGCTGCATTGAACCAGCCAGTCAGAGTTTAAAAAGAAAGCTGGAAAGGGTTAGTTTATTCAGCAGTAAGCTTTGGAGACAACAATTCAAGCAAATAAAACTTACATATACATGGTATTAACCTTGCCCTGGAGGATGTGCTAACCATTCAGATCTGAAATGTCTCCTAAATGTCCATGTGTAAGGCTTAGTTCACAGTCTGTGCATGGAACAAGGGTAGTAGAACCTATAAGAGGTAGGACATATTGGGATGAAGTAAGGCCAATTGAAGTGTGTGCCCTTGGAGGGAATATTGAAACCAGACTCCATCTTGTTTTTCTCTTTGTTTCTCAGTTGTCATGAAGTAAACAGGCCCTTTCTGTTGCAAGCTCCCACTATGGTATACAATGCTACCTCAGCCCAAAGCAACAGGGCCAAGTAGCCATGGCATAATAACTCTGAAATGGTGAGCCTAAAGAAACTGTTTTTGGCTTAAAGTAGATTATGTTGGACATCATGTCACAGTGACAGAGATCATCATAGGTGATCAACATTGAGTAAAAGAGTAAGCTAGGTGAACACAAGTTGTAATGTAGAGCCACAGTGAGAATAAGAGTGTATATATGTGCCATTCTGTCCAGTAGAATGAGTCAACCATTGTTGGGCTTAACCACCACCAACAACAAAAAAGCTTCCCATAGGAAGAGATTTTGAATTGAGAGCTAACAAATCATGAAACTCATGATGAGAAAAGAAACCATAATGAAGTTTGCCTTGAGCATAAAATTCATGTAGAGAATTTGCAGATTTTAGGTTCACTGGCAGGGGAGCTAAAATTGGAATGGATAAGTATGAGACGAAATGCCAAGGGAAATGAAAGGCAGAGCCTTATATCATAGAAGATGGCAAACAGAATGCTAGATGGCACATGTCTAGGTGGGAAGTAGTCTTAGGTGCTACTTAGTCCTTCTGCTTCAATGAAGCTGTTGGATCCTTTGCATCTACAACAGTGGTCTACCAGACCCTGTAGGGACCTTCTAGCGTAGAAGTAATCACTAGAAGTATCTAGAGTAGGCACTCTCTATTTAATGGAGCAGGAGTCTGTTCTAATCTGAAGTACTAGGATTTTCAAAAAGAACTCAGGATTGTATCTTGACCTGGAACTTGCCTTCTTACCTATGTTTACTCATTAACTTTGTTGTTGTTGTTTTCAGTCAGACAGTAACAGTTCTTTAATCTATTTGTAACCATCTCTCAATAAACTATTCCATTTTTAACTAACAGCAGGCCCACCTAGTAATCTTAATTTGCTTACTCAGAAAAAAAAGCAGTCTGTTTTCTTACACATAGGACTAAGTCGTTTAGACTTTTAGAAGCAGCTTATTTTGTCTCTTCTCCTCCCTTACAACATTCCCAAGGCTTCAGGAAAATTCTGCCAAGAATTTCCAGCCCATGTGTTATCATCTCCTGAGGGAGGATGTGTTACATGTTTGGTGCCATGACCGTAATACTCTGTGGTTAAGGTTGTTATCTCCTCAGCATCTTAAGAAGCCACAATAAAATAGCAGAAAGACAAACACATGCAGGAGAAAGACCAGTGAATCCCTCAAAACACGATTCACCAAATGATTGCTGCTCTCCTTCTAAAGTTACTCAGATGTTCCCTGAGTCTTGTCTCAGTACTGCAGAGTAAAACAAGACACAACCAAAGTCAACATTTATAGAATAGGCTGTAGTGGTAAAAAGTTAAGGTATGATGTACACTCCCAGTGGGTGTGTACCTGCCCAAGAGCTGTGGATTCATGAATGAAAACACACACACATGCAGCATTATTATTACTATGCCTTACTAGCTCAATGGCTAGGCTTCTCACATGTGGGTTCACTTTCCCCTCCGATATTCCTGAGTTATATTTGCTAAATCTATATTTCAATTTTGCTACCCCAGATCCAAGCAAGGGAGTGACCCCTAGGGCCACTGTCCCAGATTCTTACATGTTGGCAGGCCTTTAAGTCTGATCTTTTTGCTTCCCTGTCATGGCGATTCTGATTCTGCCTTTCTCCTGTCCTGTATTTCCTCTCAGGAACCATCAAAGTCCCTCCCACCTTTCTCTCCCTGCCTAGCCATTGGCCATTGGCTTTTTATTGATTAGTCAAAATACCAACTGTTGGCAGGGACCTGCAGTAATGTGCGAATTCCCAAGTAAGCACAAACCAAGCCCCAATAGTAGGCAACAAATGACTCTTGATACTTGTGAAAATGATGAGGAAAATAGCTGGGGCTAACTAGATTTTCCCATAATGCTATATTAACAGCACAGGTCACTCTCTGGCTCCAAAGAAGAATATACAATACACTGAGAGAAACCAGTGATCATGAAAGGTTTAGTATTTCTAGTAGTGATTCACCATGACAGTGTCTTCTTAATGGATCCAAAATGAATCCTATCAGATAGAATCTGGGCAAAAATGTCTAATCACAACACAAAGTTCAACAAATCCAGCTGGGATACTGGATACCCATATGCTAATGAGTGAACCAAGACTTTTCTTCACTGTTTAAAAAACAATAAACAAAGAAAAACAACTTTTCAAAGTCAATTTTAAACCCTTGGATTGTTAGAAAGTACTAGTATAACTTTTTATGACTTTGATTTAGGCAGTTGCTTCTTAAATATTATACATAAGATATAAATAACAAATATAAATTAGAGGTTATCAAAATTAAAACCTTTTTAAAATGAAAGGTCACCATCAAGAAAGTCAATTTGTGTAGGCAGAAGAGTTTGAATAGATACTTCTCCAATGGAGAAGTGACCAATAGGAATACAGAGAGATGTTCATGTTCATTAGTTATAAGGGAAATGTGAATCAAAATCACAATAAGATGGTATGTTATAGTCCCTGTATGAATTTGATTTTTTAATGAAATGATTGTTTTGATGAGGATGTAAAAAATATATAACACTACACAATGCTGTTGGGAATGTAATACGGTGCAAACCATATCAGCATTTCTCCCAATGTGAGATGCCATCTCTTTCGTTTCCTTCTTTCCCAGGCTTCACTGCCCCCCTTTGGTATCTTAATCTGCTCACCCATCTTTTGGTCTTTTAGGTGGGTTTCTTTTTTTTTTTTTTTTTTTTTGGCCTCTTGGGGTCTTGTGATGATACACCATGATTACAGCAACTCTTATAAAAGAATACATTTAATTGAGGCTGGCTCACAGTTTTAGAAGTTTAGTCCATTATCATCATGGCAAGACCCATGACAGTATCAGGCAGACATGGTGCTGGAGAGGTAGCTGAGAGTTCTACATCCAAATCTAGAGGCAGCGGGAAGAAAGAGACACTGGGTCTAGTTAAAGCTTTTTGAAATCTCAAAGCCAGTAACATACTTCCTCCAACAAGGCCAACAATCTTCTAGTTCTTCTCAAGTAGTGCCACTCCCTGATGACTAAGCATTCTTCAAATATATGGGCCTATGAGGGTCATTCTTGGTTAAACTATCACCAGGTCTGAGACTCAACTTCCCTGAGAAGTTCTTCTTCACTCAGGGAGAATGCAGATGCTACCAGGGCCAACTAGCTGTCTTTGGTACTATCCCCAGAGGGGTACTTCTTTCCAAGAACAGGAAGTAGAAGTCAGATTTACCTTCCCAACCTTGAGGGCATCAACACTTTTAAGGTCACAGAATGTAAGAAACAGTGACTCAACTCTTGGCTCCATCTAGTTTTTGTAACAGAACCTTAAACTTTCCATGGCAAAAGATTAAGGCAACTGAAGCAAGCTGATTCTTCCTCCTTTTTGTCTCTGAACTAGGAGGTCTATGAACCTGTTGGCAGAATGAGGCTCTACTGAGATTACTAAGGGAGAGAGGTGTAGTGGGTGAGGAAATGGAAGGCTTTAGGTCAGAAGACATAAAGTGGTACATGAAGAGGGTGGGCAAATAATGCACATAATGTAGACTGTAGGTAATACAACAGTACTGTATTTGGGATTCATGCTAAATGAATAGATTTTTTTATCCTCTCTTGGCATAATAAAATAAAACAAAACAAAAATGGTAACTATGTGAGGTGATACTTAAGCTAATTGTCTCACTACTGTGGCACGTTGACTACACACATGTAACCCATTGCGCCATGGTGCAACACTTAGAAGCTCATGCTTTGTATAATTTGGGTATGGTTTATCCTCCCTAAACTCATGCGTTGGAAGCCTGGTCCTCAGTGCGAGTGTACTGAGGTAACAGACCCTTGAAAGGTGATGAGTTTGTGAGGGCACCACATGTAGGATAGAAAAATACAGTTAATGATGAGCTTGGTTCTGGAGAAAGCCAGATATGTAAATATGTAAAAGAGTGAGAGTGTATTTCTCTCTCTCTCTCTCTCTCTCTCTCTCTCTCTCTCTCTCGATTCTTTGTGAATTTCACATCATAAACCCAGTTTCACTTGTCTTCTGGTTCATTCATATCTTCCCCTCTGCCACAAAAACAAAACAAAAATAAAAAATTAAAAACAACTCTCCCTGTGAAAGCTATTATATGTCACAGTGTGTCCCACAGTATAAGCTTTCGCCCAAAGAGCTTTACTTGCAAATGTTCATTGCAATGAATCATTGGTTTGGTTCAAGGCCTCGGGCTTCTGCTACACATTCAATACTGGGTCCTCACTGGAACTCTTCACAGATATCATATTGTTGCCCTGTGTCATGGAAATCCTGCAGCTTTGGATCTACGGGACCAGCACCTTCATTACATTCGAGCAGCTCATAAATGGAGGTAGATATTGGGGTGGGCTGACTCAATGTCCTGGATCTGGGCCTGGGTGGTAGCTGAGTTGGTCAGCCAGCTAGCATCCTGTGCTTGCACTACCAGGGCCAACTCTACTATCTTGCTCTGGTGAAGTATGGACCCTGTTTGTACTCCGGAGTGCTTCAACAAGCAAGAGGCAGGGCCAGATGACCTGCTCTCTTGACCTAGGAGCAGGGAAGCTCTCCCACACTGCCCGGGGGATGTGTAGGGCTGGCTCTCCTAAGTGCTGAAGCTAGTGAGGGGTGAAGCCAGCTTTTCTACCACTCACTCCTTTGGCTCGAGCTCTCCTTAATTCATGCTATTAGAGCCAGCTTTTCCAAGCTACCCAGGTAAGGGGTGGGGCCAGCTCTCTTGCTGTAGGTGAGGGGTGGGGCCAGCTCAGCATAGTGCTCAGATATCAACATGGCCTTAGGTACCATTTTTCTAGTACCATTTCCTCAGTCAGAATAGAATAATAGTGATAGAGATTTGATTTAGAGCCCTTGGTTTATCTGTTTGTTTTTTTTTAAAACCCTGGAGTAAAATTACAAAAGAAATCCGTGGAAATTTTGCACATAATTTCCTCAAAACCAAATGCTTTGGGTATGCTTATAAAGACCAGTCAGTAGCAACAAACATTGAATTTGATGAATAATATAATCCCATTCCAAAAGTGTATATAATTTAAAATAACAAGTATTCCTAAAACAACTAGGTAAAACCTGCAGGCATCCCAAATCAGGGACATCTGCATGACCTTTGGTGGTAACACTGGCCTTCGACATCAACACAGTCCCTGGCTGTGATAAGACCATGAACCCAGACATGGACCTCCATAACAGGGATGTCATCATGGCCTCAGGTGGCAATGCAGACTACTCAGATCAGTATGGCCTTTGCCATCAGCATGGCCTCCAGCCATCAACAGGATCTCAGGCAACAGCCCAAACCACTGACATCCTGATGGCTTTCAGCTATCACACACACAGACATCAGTACAGACCCTGCCTGTGGTAGGGCCATGGACACTGACATGGCCCTTGGTGGCAGCCTGTCCTTGAACATTACCATGACCCCAGGTGGTTGCACAGGCTCCTCATGTCCACCTGTTCCTCATCACCATCATGACTCCAGTTCCACCTCTCTCCACGGTGCACAAACTGTTAGGCTACATTTTCTTTCTCGTCTCTCTCATGTACTCAATCTGCCCTCACCCTCCTCCCCATCACTGTTTTCTGGTCATTGCGATGCCTGCTGTGGAGAACTGGTGTGAGCACTTGGGTTTCTTCTGGCTTCCTCAGGGCATAGAGTCCACAGCTCTCTTTATTTCTTGTCTGCCCACCAGCCCCTCTTTCACTTCCATGACTGCTGAGATCTAGTCATAGGAAGGGAAATAAGGTGTGAGGAGAAATGGATACACAGCAGTTTGGGGAACTCTGAACTCTGTGAAGATCTCTGTGGTGGCACTAGTCTGTTAGAACACCATTGCTCTGCTTTACTGTTTTGGGGAATGCTTATGTATGTTATCAAAACGCGTAATTTTTATGTTAAGATAGGTGGTGGGTAAACAATCCCTTAGTTCTTAGAATCTCCAAGGAGGGCAAATATTCTTCAGTCTGAGTGACCTTAGGTGAATGCTTTGACTACTCCTCATCCCACGTGTGAAGGAGATTCCCCAAGTAACCTTTAGGCAGTGGTTCTCAAACTTCCTAGTGATGTGACCCTTTAATAGGTTGTGGCGACCCCCAACCATAAAATTATTTTAATTGCTACCTCATAACTATAATTTGTTACTGTTATGACTTGTAATATAAATATCTGTATTTTCTCATGGTCTTAGGCAACCCCCGTGAAAGGATTGTTCAACTCCCAAAGTAGTCATGCCCCACAGGTTGAGAACTACTACTCTGTAGCCTCCTTTTGTGTGTGTGTGAATGCATGTGTGTTCATACGTGTGCAGGTCCACATGCGTGTGCAGGTCAGAGGACAACCTCAGACACTACTTCTAGGCGTTCATGGGACCATGCCTAGCTTGTGACAAGGGCACTGAGATCTGAATTCCAGTCACAATGCTTGTACAGGCAAGTACCCTACTCCACTGATCTATCACCTACCTTTTCTTACATAAGCTAGAATAGAACTTAGGGATGTATGCTCGCCAGCCAAATACCAACAGCTGAATTATCTCCTAGCTTTTCTTGTCCCTTTTTTGGAGTCAATGTTTCTTTGTCTTGTTTTTTCATTCTGAGAAATGAGTCAGTTGGAAGACAATTGGAGCTTTAGAATCAGGGTGGGAAACATGCTAGAAACAGATTCCACTCCCCAATCCCACCTGATTAGATTGTCCCTCAGAACTGGTGTTTTTAAGATGTAAGCCAATCAACAAATATTGTCAGGGACAAAGTAGCCACCTCAAGCAATCTGGGAACTTTTCCACTTCTTTGCCTAATGAAGTAAGTTAAGGGCTTCTGTCAACACCTGCAGTCTCCCTCCAAGTCTTCTGGTAACTGAACCCTCTATCTTGAGTTTCCTGATTTAAAAGTTAGTCTGGTCTCTGTTAATCTGTTTTTCTTTCCCTGACAAGCTCATTCTCTGAGGAGAGCCTGCTCATTCCACATGTAAGCATTACTAACCGATTTCACTTTTCACCATTGAATGGGAGTTGCCTGAGATCGGGTATTCGATGCGGTGTATAGGTTTATAGGTCTGATATGGTGACACTGCAGCTGTTCCCTCTGGACAGAAACTGGATCCTGAAGGTTCACTGCACTTTGAACAGGATGCCAGAGAAAGGGTTAATAGGAAATAATGAGAGATGCTAAGGACAGTTCCACAAAAACAGCTTTCTAGCGTTGGGCTCACAGGGTACAAGGCCCAAGCCACATTAGAGCAGCCTCATCTCATCCCTCCATTCCAAGAGAGAGGATTCACGCTCCAGTAATTCTGAACAGGATCCTACATGGTGTTTATTCTGTCCAGGCTGTGCAGGAAGAGCATTTCTGCACAGAGTACTAACATGCTGTGTTCACACAGCTATCCTGAGCAGCCACGAAATCCAGGATTCCAACCCAATACTGTTTCCCAGATGGACCACTCCCCCTTCCCCTTCATTCATTCAGCAGAAAGGCAAGCGTCCTTCACTGAAAACAGGGGCAGGAGTTAGACACTCTTCTCTTTCTTTCTCTGTAGAAAACTGCTTTCACTTTTTAAAAAAGTAAAAACTGCAGCTGGGTATAGCCGTACACTCCTGTCATCCCAGCACTGGGGAAGAGAAGGGGGGTAGGAGTCGAGTCGGTCATGACTGCAAAACTAAAGGTGTGAGGCCATGTAGGTAACACATTACATTATCAAAACCAAAAACAAGCAAGCAAGCAAACAACAGCAACAACAACAACAAACAAACAAGAGGGATGGTGGCATTTTCTCTAAATTTGGATGTCAGTCATCATAAACAATGATTATTATCCTAGCTATGGAAAATTGTCTCTTCTATTCTCTTGGACTTTTAACAAACGCTTTCCATTGGTAGAGTGTGACATGTGACTGGTTCTCTAGGCAGACATTTTTCACCTGTCTACAAGCTGAGACAAGTCTTTGACTTTTCCCCTCCATTAGTGAACAGAACTGGAAAATCATCTCTATGTGTGCTATTCTGACCTGAGAAACAACATTGTTTGACAGAAACAGGGAGTAAGAGGCTGGTTATGCCTACATACATTTTTTGGATGGTTTAATAGTTCTATTGGCTGAATAGAAACCATTCAAATAATTTTGGATGGTTTAAATGCCATTACACACCAAGTAATGCCCCAGAAGAAGCCAGGCCTATGAACCTGTTGAACTGCGTGCATTGACCTGTACATTTTTCTGGGAGAGAAGTCAGCTTCAAGACTGCTGACTGAGACAAACCCACCCTCCTGATATGATCTGAGAAACTGGGAGGTGCTCCTTTCACCTAAGACTTAGTTTCTTTCCCATCTCTTTGGCTTCCTGGTACTTCCCCCTCAGAGAGTTATGCCTGTGAGTTAACATGCACCTGGGCCAGGATCCAGAAGAGCGATGACACATTCAGAACAGAGTCCATCATTGCCCTTTGGCCTAATGTTAGCTTCATTAAAATTCTGCCTCTTCCCTGATAAGCCTTCAGATACAGGCACTTGGAGATTACCGTCTGGATAGGTGATAGCCTCAGACACTGTCCATAGGTGGGAGCCTGCAAGGGGAACCACAAAGGA
This sequence comes from Rhynchomys soricoides, assembly GCA_019843965.1. NCBI lineage: Eukaryota > Metazoa > Chordata > Mammalia > Rodentia > Muridae > Rhynchomys > Rhynchomys soricoides. The sequence goes on along the minus strand of JADRCH010000143.1, from coordinate 2,541,543 downwards.
CACACGGTTCCTGGGTGACTAAGAAAAGAGTGAGAGAACCAAGTGTGTTTGCATGAGTTTTCTAGGATGGTCACAGTAAAATACCATAAACTGGCTGCTTCAAACAAAAGCTGTCTCCACACTTTGGAAGTCAAAACCCCATATCAAGGTGTTAGGATCACACAGCCTCTGAGGGGGCTGGTAAGAGCCTGCTCTAGTCCTCTCTATGACCTTCTGCTGCCTCAAGAGGTTCCTGGCTTGGAGATGGCTGTCTTCTCCTCACATCTTCCTGTATGTGCTTCTGCTCAAATTTCCTTTATAAAGATACCAGTCATACCTACCGGATGTCGTGCCCTGTTAACTTGATTATTTCTGTCAAGTTTCTATCTCCAAATAACCCTTAGTTCTGAGGTGTGAGTAGGTGAGAACTCTGAGACATGAATAGGGGGAGGTGTACACAATCCAGTTTATAACATAGGTGTACATGTGTGTGTTATGCAGCAGGCTAAGGGAGAAGGTACATAAAGATATCATAGTACCTGAAGACAGAACTTGCTTAATTCATATTATGCCTCAGGCTGACTCTGTTTTCAGTGATCTACTGAAATAATAAGTTATGGATCCATATGCCTTTGTATAATCAGGATTATGACTGATAAGGATGATGGTTGAAATGTCAGAACTAAGAGGTGTATGCAGCTGTAATGATCAGAGCAAGCAGGTCAGGGATCTGAATAGCTGAGCAGAATGGAGAAACATTGACTAGGCAAGAGGTCAGATATCTAAAGAGGTACTTTTTCCCTATTAACTTGAAAACTTTTTAATGTATATTTTATGTATATGGATATTGTGCTGCCTAATTTTATATCACCTTGACACAAGCTAGAGTTATCTGAGAGGAGAACATAAATCAACAAAATGGCTTCATAAGATCTGGCTGTACACAAGCCTGTAAGGTGTTTTCTTAATTAGTGATTAATGGGGTAGGGCCCAGCCCATTATGGGTGGTGCCATCACTGGGCTAGTGGTCCTGGGTTCTATAAGAAAGCAGGCTGAGCAAACCAAGTAAGCAACACCCCTCCCTGGACTCTACATCAGCTCCTGCTTCCAGGTTCCTTTCCTGTTTAAGTTCCTGTCCTGACTTCCTTCAGTGATGAACAATGATTTGGAAGCATAGGCCACATAAACCCTTTCTTCCCCAAGTTGCATTGGTCATGGTGTTATATCACAGCAATGATAACCCTAACTAGGCCAGGTATTTTGCCTGCACGTATGTGTGTGTACCATGTATGTGTCTGGTGCTATGATAGGGCCACGTGAGAGCACCGGATCCTCTAGAAATAGAGTTACTGGTGGTTTTGAGCAGTCACATGGGAGCTGGGAATTGAACCTGGGTGCTCTGAAAGACCAGCTATGGCTCTTAACCACTAAGTGTCTCTTCAGCTCCTCTACTAAATTTTACTGCAAAAGTGTTCAGGCGTACAGAAAATCAGAGACTTGGATAACAGACTCAGTTTCCTAGTATCTGGAGTCTAAAATGAACATTTGCTATGCTTATTTTATTACAAAGCTATCAATCTGCACATTCCTTTATCTGTGTTAGTCATGCCTTTTTATTTTCTGTATTTCTGATACTGAATGCCTGATGGGTGTAACTTTCTCAGTTCTAGCTGATTTAAAAATAATAAAAGGTAAACCTGAAAGCAGAGCTTTCATATGAAAACTAACCAGTTCAAACCTGAACTAGAGGTCACTGTATTCCAGGACCCATTGAAATCATCCAAGTCATCAATAAAGTCGCTTATCTTGTCTTATGGTTTGACCGGGAAGTGTCCCTAACATGTCCACATGTTGAAGGCTTGGTTTTCAGCTGGTGGTACGTGAAGAGGTAACTAGGTCATGAGCATGCTGACTTCAGCAATGGGTTGATCCGCAGAGCGGTGCATAGTGTATAAGATATTAGTAGGTGAAGTTTGGCTGGAGGAAGTTGATCTCTGCCCTATCCACCTCTTTTTTTTTTTTTTTTTCCCCCTGAGGCATTTCTCCTTTATATTTTTTCTTTTTCTTTTTTTTTTAAACTTTATTTACATTTCAAATGTTTTCCCCTTTCCAGATCTCCCCTTTGGAACCTCCCTATTCCAGCCCCCTCCCCTGCCTCTATGGGGGTATTCCCCCAACCACCCACCCACCCACTCTCGTCTTCCCTCCTTGGCATTCTCCTATACTGGGGGATCTAACACTCTCAGGCCCAAGGATCTCTCCTCCCCCTGATGTCTAACAAGACCCTCCTCTGCCACATATGTGGCCAGCACCATGGGTCCCTCCATGTGTATTCTTTGGTTGGTGGATCAGTCTCCAGGAGTATCATGGGGTCAGGCCAGTTGCCATTGTTGCTGCCTCCCTGGGGATGCAAACTCCCTCAGCTCCTTCAGTCCCTTCCCCAAGTCCTCCATCTGAGACCTCACACTCAGCCCTACTGTTGCTGTGATGTGACTCTTGGGTATTTCGAACCTTGGGGCTAATAACCGCTTAACAGTGAGTAACATACCATGTTCATTCTTTTGTGACTGCATTACCTTGTTCAGGATGATATTTTCGAGTTCCATCCATTTGTCTGCAAATTTCATGAAGTCATTGTTTTTAATAGCTGAGTAGTATTCCATTGTGTAAATGTACCACATTTTCTGTATCCATTCCTCTGTGGAGGGACATCTGGGTTGTTTCCAGTTTCTGGCTATTATAAATATGGCTGCTATGAACATAGTGGAACATGTGTCTTTATTACATGTTGGAGCATCTTCTGGGTATATGCCCAGGAGTGGTATAGCTGGGTCCTCAGGTAGTATTATGTTCATTTTTCTGAGGGTCCACCAAACTGATTTCCAGAGAGGTTGTATCAACTTGCATTCTCACCAGCAATGGAGGAGTGTTCCTCTTTCGCCACATCCTCGCCAACATCTGCTGTCACCTGAGTTTTTGATCTTAGCCATTCTGACTGGTGTGAGGTGAAATCTCAGGGTTGTTTTGATTTGCACCTCTTATCGCTCTACTTCATGTTACCAAGAGGCAATTCATTGTTTCTCCACAAGCTATCCACCATGATGGTGTGCTTTAAACACACGTGGATACAGAAGCAACACAACTAAATAATCAGGGACTGGAAGTTGTAAACTATGCACCAAAGTAAATACTTCTTCCCTCTCTTGAAGTTGTTTGCTCAGTCATTTGTCAAAGCGATGAGGAGTCAAATCCAGAGAACTGTCTGGGCGTTGCTGTGGTAGAAGTAGAAAGTGTGAAGAAGCTGAAGGAGAAAGCCTAGCATGCTGTGAGCAGGAATGATGGGTGGTCTGGTGGAGCTCAGAAGAGCAAAGTGCAGTTATGTCAGTATAGGATGCATTTATACAGCTTGTGCTAGAATGAGGAAGCTGTTGGAAATGGGACTCATTGTGTTGCTCACATTTTGGTAGAAAACATGACTTAAGACTCTGTATGAGTGAGCTTAAAATTGATGGGTAAACAGGACAAGAGATTTCAAAGCAGCCCAGCATTCAGGGTATCACACGTTTTTACCCAGTTTTATAGTGAGAAATGGAAGAAAAACTACATAAAAAAGACCGAAATTTGTGGTTTATTCAGAAGAATCTATGTGCAGTTGGAGCTAAGGAAGGTATGGTATGTGAAGAGAAAACACAGATAAACAGAAGCCAAGCACTTATCCCCAGAATAGGAAAAATGGCTAAGAACATCTTAGGAATCAGCAGATAGCTTTGAGAAGAAAGTATCTTGAAGGACCCCATTCTCCAAGCATTGGAGCACTTCTGATGTTCCGGATACTCAAGAATCTGTCTCCTTCACCCACTGGCATCAGATCTTGGTGTCATTCACATGGTACTGATTTTGTGGGCATGCAGAATACAAGAGTTATGGGGTCACAAGGCTTCCACCCAGATTTCAAAGGAAAACCCCATGGACAGGTAATCTGCATAGCGGATCAGGAAGTCCTACAATCTAAACCTGGGAGGATGGTGTGTGAAGCTGTGAAAGTGGAGACACAATGCAGTGAAGACTCCACAGTTAGGTATGCCAGGAATGTGGAGTATCTATTGAAGCATCTGAAAGCAGGAAACACAACTAGGCTAGAGAGAGGCCATATGAGCAGAAACAGGCAGAGCCACGAGAGCCAGGCTACCCAAGACATTTGGGGCTCAAAGGATGCCAGCAACACTCAGATGCCACACATGGAGCTGTAGGACTTAAAGTTTATGCTGCTTGGTTTTGATCTTCTTTGGGTCCATTTTCTGGTCATTCTACCGCCTCTTCTTTTGGAATGGGACTGTTTACTCTGTACCTATAGGTCAGAAGAATATACATTATTTTTTACTTTTTAAAAGATTTATTTTTATTTATTTTTGTTTTATTTTATGTGTATGGGTGTATTGTTGGCATGAGTGTCTGATGGCAGAGAAGGCCAGAAAAGGGCATCAGATGCCCTGTAACTGGAGTCACAGATGACTATGATCATGTGGGTGCTGGAAATCAAACCTGAGTCCTCTGGAAGAGCAGCTACTACTCTTAACTATTGGGCTCTCTCTCCAGCCTCAGATTTATTTATTTTTATTTTATGTGTAAGCTTTGTCTGCATGCATGCATGTATATGCACCACATGAATGCAGGTCCCTTGGAGACAGGAAGAGCACATCATATCCCTGATAGGTGGAGTTACAGAACATTTTGTGTTGCCAAATGAGTGATGGGAAGTGAACGTATGTCCTCTGGAGCAAGTGCTCTTAACTGCTAAGTGGTCTCTCCAGCTCCCAGTCCCCTCTACTTTTTACTTTATTTTATTTTCATTTTAAACAATACCTTTAGATAGCAGTTTACCTTGAGTCTCAGGGAAAATTGTGAACTTAGAATTTTGAAAAATGACCATTGGGGGATGGGTTGAATACATTTGAAGTACAAAATGGACATGGGTGTTAGGGACCAGGGGAGGAATTCGGTGATTTTTAAATATGAGGTGTTTTCTCAAAAGGCTCATATTTTGAGGGCTTGGTCCTTTGGTCCTATTCATTGGTAAGGGGACACATTGGTAATCCTAGGACAGACCAAGTGAAAGCTTAGGGGACAGTAAAACATGCACATTCAGAAGTTTAGCACTCAGCTTCTTAAACTGTGGGTCACAAACCCATATGGACTGCATTAACTGAGTTGAGGTTGCAGAAAACTCAACAGTGAAAAGTTTCTGAACACACAGGACACAAAAATTAATTCAAAATCACCTCTGTGCTGGGTATGATAGTGTACACCTGTAATCCCAACAATTGAAGGGTAGAGAGAGGAGGATCGGAACTGCAATTTTATCCTTGCTGTTACAGCAAGTTTGAGGTCTACCTGGGCTACATGAGCCCCTGACTCAATAAAAGGAGGAGGAGGAGAAGGACAAAAAGGAGGAGGAGGAGGAGGAGGAGGAGGAGGAGGAGGAGGAGGAGGAAAACATACACAAACAAGTAGTGAATGGCAGATGAATCTGGTAGTACTCACCCAAGGCTTACCTAGACTGCAGCCATGGCCCTGAATATTAAATCTGGGTGACAGCACTGCACATGCCAATATTAGCTACATAACATAGCTTGGTTAAGATCAGAGGCTGTTGTATGCTATTGACTACAGTGTTTTATTGTATATACAGAAGTTTTATGTTCTTGTAGAACATTGTGGATTAATTATAAAACACAAACACTTTTAATATTTTCTAGCTGTTCCTCTTTAGCTTGGAGAAAGTTAGCATGTATTCAGCTGGCATTGTGTTAAAATGTTTGATTTTTGAAAATCTGTACTTGAGTTGTTGACTTGAGTTTTATAAAAAATTATGAAGTGAATTTTATCTTGGGATTAGGACAGAATTTCCAGTAATCTCTACAGTGGCCTTAAACATGCTTCTACTACTGTAATACATATGTAATACATATTTACATTTACGTAAAGTAGTGTTCAATACTGAATTCAAATATCAAAATATTGATCAACTTTGAAAAACATTGAAGATGCTCTAACTCATTGAAGATGCAGTATTAACTATTAAGTCAAAATTTAGTTCTTTGTGTAAAAAGAAACAGATACACCCACATCATTAGTATGCAAATTTTCTTTTATCTTTAACAAATGGTAAAATTATGTGTATACCAGTGAATTGTTTTAAGATAAATTTATTTGTGATTTAGTTCAGTAAATGTTTACGTTACACACCTGTTTTGTATATTTATATCTCCGCGGTTGTGTATAAAAGATTGAGCAAACAGATTGTGAGTGGAATCAATTCATACTAAGAAGTCTTGTTCTCGACCTGAGGGAGTAAAGAGTCAAGCAGCGTGGGTTCTTTCTAAGAGGCATACGAGAAAACAGACAAGGAAGGGAGCATGAAAAGATGAAATGGAAGGAGAAAGAAAGGGCAGAGGGAGGGAGGGGGAGGGAAGATCATTGGCAGACAGGGAAAGCTGGGAAAATGTCCATCAAAATCTCCTTAGGAGACAGGAAAACTCTCAGGGTTGTCTGTGGAAAGGTGCTTCCCGGGGTGTGTTTGTGTAGAATGGGAGGGAAGGCGATTTCCACCTGTTATAGCCTACCAAGCTTCTTTCCACACCCCAACGATTTGTGGAATGAAAGAGGATTATGAATGCAAACTCATGGGTTCCTTTTGCTTCTTTTTTAGATTCCAGGAGAGGGTGTGTAGTAACGTGAGTAATTACCTATTAGAATATTTGAAAGGGGCCAGTGTGTCAAGCAGGGACTGAGAGACAGGTTGAGACAGAGAACAAACCCTTAAGTTCACTGGTTAACCTAGTCTTCTTTTGGGACAAGGAGCAGTGGGGCCCGAGGGGTCATTACCTTGTGCCTAGCATTCATATTCAGGTCCTGTGCCTGAGAGTGTTTCCATGGAGCACTGGAATTTATGTAGACGGTCTTAATCGAACTCCTCAGTGACTTTGTACATGTGGAAAGCAGCCAGATCTCATGAGTGGATCATCAAACTAGAATTCTTTTCTAAGCATGGCAGTACCTTAAAGTGTGACCTTGACTTCAGGCAGGCCTTCCAACTGTCCAGAGAAATGACCCCAGGGATATTGGCCTGCTGCCTCCATTAAAGGCCGGCTCTTCAAAAACATGCAGGGTTAATCAATCCCTTCTGGTTTCTTCATGTTGAAAGAGACTGTTAGGGGGATTACAAAGATAATATCTACAGAGGACTTTGAGCTCATTTAATAAACCTGTATTTATACGGCCTGGGGAGCTCTGGTAGACAGACTTTATGTATCCATCTTTGTATCTCTATTTGGATGTTTTTAAAATCATGGCTTGTGTCTAGAGGTACACATAGACATGGATTCAGAGGCCCAGAGCTAAAATATTTAACTCAGTCCAGTCCTTCAACACCTCTGGAGACATGGGGGAGTTTCCACCACAGTGCAAGACCTTGAGCTGTGCTTGAGTTTATGTGAGCCACGTATAGGAGCCCTCCAAGGCCAGAAAAGGGTGTAAAGCTAATTTGAGTGACTGACATGACTCATCTTTCGGTGGAATGACAGTCAGCCAATGTGAGTTTGAGGGGTATGTCTTGCTACCTCAAAGTACTATGTCATTTATGTGAAGGGCTCTACATTTCACGATGTATTGTAAGATGTAATTTGGGTTCTAACGTTTTGTTCTTGACACCAGTATTTAACCAAGACAATGTCATCAAAATGATATAAATATGGTAATCACATCTAAATTTCTTGGAAACATTTTTTTTTTTTAAAGAAAATGTGATTAAAGCACCATAGTGGGAATGTGCATGGATGTTGAAAATGTGATCAAATCTCTACAATGGGGATGCTCGTGGATGCTGAAGGAGGAAAAATCACCACTTCATTTCTTATAAAGTTATATAAAAGGGATTCCTAATTCAGGAAAGGACAAAAATGGTTGGGTATTGCAAAGTTCAGTATGGACTCAGTAATGCTTTCAGTAGAGGTGACAGTGAACAAAGCTGTGGAAGAAAAAAGAACCAAGTATCAGGAAGCCGTAAAAACAATGATCAGAGTCAGACAATAACAGATCAAGAAACTGGAATCTGATGAAAAAAACCCACAGGGAGCTATAAAAGAGGCATTTGAAACAGGAAGTGATGTGGGAAGGGAAGATAATTTTAGCCTGCTTACAGGAGGTAGCAGCTGTGGGTGTGAAGAGAACAGATTAATTTTAAATGTGTCCCAGAAGTAAGATTTTTTTAGAGTGTGGGAGCAATGATGAGGGGAACCCAGTTGAGCGTTGTTTCAAGCAGGAGTCCAGCCGGACTATTGTTTCCATTGTTGGACACTGGGCACACAGAAGCTTCGATTAACTAGGTTATTCAAGACACCAGGGCAAAGAACAATATGCTAACGGTGACTCTATAGATAGAGTAGGGGTGGCTTGTCAGCTCTATCTAGATATCTGCAGGTCTACCATTAAAAAGAAAAAGAAAACACCTGCCTATACATGTTCAGGAGAAAGTAACAGACCAAGACAAGAGTAAATGTCGCTCAATAGTTATGCATGCCTGGTAACAAAATAGGCTATGGTAAAGCCATATCCTGCACACATTTGAGTGGACAGTGTTCAATAACTGGGCTTACTGGACACTCTTGTACAAGTCCCTCCCCAATTAGAGGGGGCGTGTGACTTGTTGATATGAACCTGAGTCTTTGCACATATGATGTTACATTCTCCATCTCTGATTTGAAGGCTACTTACCAGTTAACACCACCTTCAAAGAAGGAGAATAACCAGATGTACTTGCTGTGACCACCCATTTGTCACAATTGACTGGTATGTTCAACATCATCTAAGAGTTTTGTTTTTTTTTTTTTTTTTAGATTTATTTATTTATTATATGAGTACACTGTTGCTGTCTTCAGACACACCAGAAGAGGGCATACAGATCTCATTACAGACGGCTATGAGCCACCATGTGGTTGCTGAGATTTGAACTCAGGACCTCTGGAAGAGCAGTCAGTGCTCTTAACTGCTGAGCCATCTCTCCAACCCGGTTTGTTTTTTCTTTAATTGTTATTTATTTTGTGACCTTTAGCAAGAGCCTCTGAAGGCCTTTCTTCTTGCTAATTATTCTATGACATAAGTTAAGGTCCAAAGGACCAGAGAGATGGCTCAGTGGTTAAGAGCACTTACTGCTTTTGCAGAGGACACAAGTTTGGTTCTTAGTACCCACATTGGACAGTTCACAATTGCCTGTAACTCATTCCATGGGATCTGACACCATTTGTTGGACTCGGTGAACCCCAACACTGACATATGCACCCCTTACATATTCCTAATTAAAAATAAGTTAATGTCTAAGTGGAAATTAGTGAGTATTCAAACTGAGGAGCATGAGGACAACAACAACAGAGTTTGTTTGACAACAGATCTATAAACCAAATAGTTTACCAATAAAGAACAGCATAGTCCCATCTCTTAGATAAAGAGATCTCTTAGATTATAAAACTATACATATAAAATTAGGTACAAAGGCCTGTGGAGTGGCTCAACATGTAAAGGTGCTTGCTGCTGAGCCCGAGAACCCACAATCCATCTCCAGGACCCACGTGGTAGAAGGAGAGAACCAATCCTTGCTAGTTGCTCTTGGACCTCCATAGACATACAAGGATATGCACAACCCAACACTCTCATGGACACACAAAACAGTGAGGACAGGTATCCATTAAGGATAAGAAATAGATTGATAATGAGTTACAGAGCCTTAGAATCCATGCTAACATCTTCTTAGGCATCTTATAGAAATATTTGCACTGGCCTTTACCCTGACTTCCCTGACCACTTAGAACAGGAGGACCATTGAGGAGGCATCACTGTCTTCCAGGCTTGAAGATCAAGGAAATATGTACCAGATGCTGGTGAAGGTGGTATATGGAGAAAACTATTTGAAAGGAGAGCTCACAGCCAACACCAGAGAGGCAGCAGAAAATCTCTTCTGCTGGTTTTCACAGTGGCTAAAGTCAACCAGCCAGCTGGAGTCCGTCTATTTCATTTATTTTTCTGGGACACAAGGCGGCACTGAGGAAAATGTGTCTGTAGTGAGCAATGGAAGAAATCCCCAGAGCAGAGTCCTCCCCGAGGCACCATTTGTGCTTGGGTAATACCAGGATAAGAAACATGACTTACAACAGCTCTGTGACTTGACCCTCTGCTAGCCAGCCTGAGGTCCTATTGTCTAGGATCACTACCTTCCCTAGGACTTTCCTTGCAGCTTAGTATCTAGCTGTTCTATTCCCCAGTCTATGGCCTGTTCAGGGAGCAGACACAATCACTTTATAGTGAACCTGTTGAAGTGTTTTCTTCTGGTTTCCTTGCTGGGAGCCAGCGAAGCGGACTGAAGGCAGCTGAGAACACTCTCTATGAAGCAGTCACAGTGCTGAAGTAGAGCTTCAAGCCAGTTCCTTGTTCTGTGAGCATCCATGGAGCTGGATTAAAAGGACCGAGTAAGAAGGCTGCATTCTAGGAAAGCATTTCTGGTAAGCTGCCCAAAGGCACATCAGAAGAAAGGCTCTGATTTCCAAAGTTCTGATAACACTTTGAATCTATTGCTTAGCCTTAATAAATATTATTTTTGAACCTAATTTTATACTTATAATTTCATCGTCTTTCTCAAAATAATCAACTCAACAAACCCCTGCAACAAAACATACTTCGTTAGGTCTACATAGACTATTACTTGTATTCAGATTATGTCAGGAGTCAGTGTAAAGTACAAGAGATGTGAAGAATCAACAGAAGTGTGTGTGTGTGTGTGTGTGTGTGTGTGTGAGAGAGAGAGAGAGAGAGAGAGAGCGCCTGTGTGCACATGGTAACAAGAATGGCAGCCAGTTAGCAGCAGTCCATGTGCACAAACCCAGCCCTAGACATGGCAGCATTCTGCCTAGTGCTTTACTTCTCTCCCACATTTGTGATCCTTGGACGTATACGTAATTATGGGCACATCCACTTGAACCACCTCAGACCTCGACTCTAACCACCTTTGCTCCACTCCTTGAACCCTTGCGTTACTAGAAACAGCCACCCTGAACCAGATTACTGTCAACTTCATGGAGAATTCAAAGAACAATTTTGAACATTGTCTTGGTAACCTTCCACTCGACGCTGCCAGCTCTCTGTTGAACTGTGACTATTAAGGACATCTTTGAAATGTTGCCAGTGATCTCTGGCTCCAATAGGAGCATCTGTTTGAAGATTCTACTTGACAACTATCTTCTGAGAGTAGATTTCTTCTGCCTTTCTCCTGCACATAATCTAAGAATTTGGTCCCATTGCAGTAGGTGTTATTATTGAGATAATACATCTCTTCTTTCAAATTTCTTTTCTCTTTGTGCTTTCATGTTGGCAACCTTGTTGTAGGGCTTTCCTCTGCTGATTGTTCCCCCTGTTCATTTGTTCCTTGGGAGCTCTGGGGCACAAAGCCTCCGTGCTTTATCCTTACCTTCCATGAGAGTAGCTACAGCATGAATCTTGTGCCATGCACCTGACATACCACTCCCTTGTATCCAATTATGACAGCTTCACAACCCTATTAAGTTTACTCAAGCTCTGTTGACGATTCACTTGCTCATGTCTACTTTTGGCCAATGTCATCCTATTTTATCTAAAGTGGCAGAATGCATCTATGGCGGTCATCTGTTCAGCATACTCTATGTCAGTCCCTCAGGACTTGACCTCACTCAGTTATGGCAACCATATAAAGTGGTTATATTTAGCTCTATTTCATGAGGAAATTGACCCTTAGAGATGGAACATTGTCCAAGGTTAAACACTTGATCTCTACAGCATTTGAACCTCAGTGCACTTCAACTTGCAACACTTTCAACTTCAAGCATGGATCATTGGTAGTTGGCAACAGATCCCTTGGCTGTCTGTTTAGATACAGCTTTTTAGACCCCACCCCTTGTCACCTTAACGCATAAAAAGCAATTGGTTACAGAGAGATCTCATGAAGGAATACTAGGCAAAGAGACTAGTGACTACTAAGGAACACAGACAAGGATGAGACAAGACCAGGGATGTTGGAGAATAGTAAGAACAGAGAGATGGGGATCCACAGGATCTGAGTTTCTCTGCCATGGCAGAAGCTTGTGGATTCTTACCATTAGAATGTGATCTAATGGGTCACTTTTGTCAGAAGTACCAAAAGGAAAGATGGACCTGCTTCATTTACCCGACTTAGTTGAGATGAGTGGATATACTCAGTTTCAGTTTCTCTCTCCAGCAAGATTCTGTCTACTAACTTCATCTGCTCTGAACTTTACCTCCCATGGTAACTCAAGCAAAAACAAGTACTGAAGACTTAAGAATGCAATGCCCTGTAAAATAGGTATGGCATGCAGGAACGAGGAAGTGATATACATAAGACTGGGTGTAAAAAAATATAAAGATGTTTCTTTTTCAGCTAACCAGAGTTATTTACTAGGGTTCTATTTTAAGACCTACACATAGGCTAGGAAGGCAGCTCAGATGGCAAAGTGCCTGATGTGTAAGCCTGGGGATATGAGTTTGAACCCTACCACCCGTGTGAAAGGTTGAGTGTGGTGACACATGGGGAGGCAGAGCCAGGCAGATCCCTGAGCTCACTGGCTAGCCAAACTAACCTATTTGGAGAGTCCCAGGGCAGTGAGACACCCTGTCTCAAACAAAACAAACAACAAAAAGCACAGATCCTGAAAAACCACAGCAGAGGTTGACCTCTGACCTCCACAAAAGTGCACATGCAGCCATGAGCAGGCATGTAGACACACATGAGTTCTCTCTGCCTGTCTCTCTGTCTGTCTGCCTCTCTGTCTTTGTCTCTTTCTGTCTCTCTTTCCCTGTCTCCTCATGTCTCTCTGTTTCTGTGTCTGTCTGTCTGTCTGTCTGTCTGTCTCCCTCTCCCCCCTCTCAGACATACATGTTATTGTCTTAGGAGTTCTTAGGAGTATCATTAAATATGGCCTCTATTCTAAGGGGTCTTTCAGTCTAGTCAAGAGACCTAGTGCAAATAGAGCATTGAAGCAGGAAGCTATCTGATAGAATTCTGCCATAAACTAATTACTGGGGGGAGTCTGGACATGAAGCAGATCCAAGAGCCTTGAACCTGGTCAAATAACCTCTGGATGCTATGGTAAGATTTAATGGAGCAACAGAGATGTAAGAACAAAGTGCTCTGGATGCATGGGAGGACCAGTTAGTCCTGCTGGAGTCATGGTGTGTGCATGCAGGCACACTGACAAGGCAGCCTCACAGGAGAGATCAGGCAACGTGTGAAACAAGGGCATTCCCTCGTGTAAACGAGGGGATGAGTGAGGGTAAGAAAGACAGAAGGCAGCATATAAGAAGTTATTACACTAAATTTCAAAATTCTGTCCTTAGAATGTTCTTTCTTGAATAACTCAGATGTGCCATCATACTGTAATGATTTAGTGATGTTAGTGACAGCCTCCTCTTTTGTTACATCATGCTGCAGATGAGCAGAACGTTGTTTTTGGCATTCAAAATGGTTTATACTTGTCCTTCTTGGTTTTAGTGTATTTTTAATCGGTGACTCAATATGTACCATTTATTAAGTAATATTTTATAAATTAAAAGTTGGAAGGAAGGATGGTAGATTATCCACACAAGCTCAGATAAAAATCACTTGTGTCTTCCACTAGATGGCATTGGAAGAACATGGCACACTGCCTAGTTCTCACTGAGACTGAGTAAGATGTTTTCCTTGTGGAGACTGTTGTCTATGCATCCCGTCTCTGCATAACACTTGCTCCTTATCAGAGGGTTAGTTTTGAAGTAGCTAGTAAGTGCATGCACTTACAATTCATAGCAAGAGAAAACTATGAACATTTCTTAAAACAGTTAAAGCAGATCAAATTAATGTTTAAATCAACCCTTTCTCACACATTAATTATTCTAGAGTAGGACTCTTCATATGAGTTCCCAAGATGCTCATTAGTGCTAGCCCTAATGATAGTTCCCTCAGAGATTGTTGACTTGATAAAGAACATGAGCCAATAATGTTGTGCTATCAGTCCTGGAAGAGAAGGTGATATCATCCATTCTGATAGACTTCACTGAGCCAGAGGAGAATCCACCACGTATTAATTAAATGCAAGAAAGATCTGTTATCTGACCTGTGTTAGTCAGTCCACACTACTGTATGAATATGAAGTGCTGTTCAGAGAGAGAGAGAGAGAGAGAGAGAGAGAGAGAGAGAGAGAGAGAAAGAAAGGTAGAAAGGAAAAAGAATCTCTCTTCATAGTATTATTCCCTAACACTTGACCATTAACAGGACCTATCTAATTCCTTTATTAATTATTCAATACATTGAGTCCTAGTTGTTGTTTTCCTCTTTGCCTGAGCCTCATCCACGCCATATAACAGCTTTATTTTAAGAATGTTGATGGAGTGTGATTTTGATAACCCACCATACAAGACTGACAGGGAGCGTAAAAGCATCCAAAAGCATGGTTCATCTCTCCTGCCCACATCTGGACTGGAACGCCCCCAAATTCCTCCTGTTGAGTTATCAGGCTTCAGCAAATGGACGTGTAGGGTTTGGAAGGATGGTTTGGTCATGAATATGGTAAGTAAATATATCTGCTAATTAAACTCCCACCTTTATTAGGCACTGTGAAGGTGCTACGTCCATTTTTGACAATTTGTGTGTGTGTGTGTGTGTGTGTGTGTGTGTGTGTGTATGTGTGTCCGCGCGAACACATGCGCATACGCACATGCTCATGCAATTCTCCTTGCTGGCCTGGGCTGGCTTCAACAGTCACACCTTACTAATACTGAGACAGCCAGTGAGGAACATGGAAGAGTTGAACTTTCAATAATGATCTTCTACTGGATAAAGAGCATCTCAAGTCATTGCAGTCTGCAACCGTCATCATGATTTGAGAGGACAGAAAATTATTCATTCCTTAACATTTCTCTCAAAAATGTTTTGCCTAAGAGCCAGTGAGATGGCCCAGTGGATAAAGGTGCTTGCTCTATTGCAAGCCCATTGATCTAAGTCTGAAGACCGAAACCCGTGTGAAATGCCGGAGGGAGAAACTAGCTCTACAAACTTACTTGTCTTCTCATCTTTATACGTGTGTCATGGTGGGCATTTGGACACACAAAACACCAACACCACCAACAATAAAATAAAAAATTAAAAACATTTTCTACTCAAAGGTGGAACACTTGTCCAAAATCTCATAACAAGGAAGACAACAAAGCTAGAAAAAATCTTGAACTCTTCAGAGTTTAGCATGTTCCTTATTTACAAGCAGGTTCAGGATGCTTTTAAAAACCAGTTAAGAATTTTTCATAAAACTATATTAAATGATAACTACTGGAATTTTTCCACTTGTAATATCAGGAACATCCAGCAGGCTGTACCCCGGAATCAGTTTCTTAATTGAAACTCTAAGCGGTTAAGCTTTTCAAGCCACTAAATTTTTCAGATCTTTCATTTGTTGCTTTTTCACTGTTTAAACAATAAACTTCCAAACATGTACAGCAGAAAGCCAAAAGAAATATTGTGTAAGTGAGTTATGTTTTTATGAATAAGTTATAATTTTTATAATGCAGACAAGATTAAATGTTTTTATTTATATTCTAACTATAGATTTTGATGAGATTTTATATAAAAATAATAAGAAATGATTATAATATTTTAAAAATAATCTTTTTGATAAATTAGTTTTAGGTCCTTAACATTTACTTTATCTTTCTTTTTAAAAACATTTTGTTTTATGTGTATAGGTGTTTCGCCTGCAGGTATGTCTGCACTATGTATGTGCAGTGCGTGCAGTGGTCAGAAGAGGTTAAGGTGTTAAGTCACCAGAACTGGGGTTACAAGTCTTGTGAGTAGCCTTGTGGATTCCCCGAATGGAACCTGGGTCCTCTGGAAAAGTACTCTGTGTTCTTAACTCCTGATCCGTCTTTCCGGCCTCTTATTTTTTACTTTTACTCTTTACTTTTTGGCTTTTTGAGGCACAATCTCATTATGAAGCTCTGGCTGCCTTGAACTTGTTGTGTTGCCCAGGCTGGGCTCAAGAGCATGGTCATTTTCCTATATTTGCCCCCCAATAGCTGGGATTTCAGGCTTGAGCCACACTACCCAGTTCTTTATTGACTTTCAGATTAAAATATTATTCCATTAAAATTGTGAAAGTTATTGAATTCTACACAGGGAAGGACAGATGGAGAAATATGATCTGGTTTATTTATAATGTTTTAAAATATAATCCAGGTACAGTTACTTTAGAAAAAATGAAGTCTAGTCCCCATCCAGCATCATCTACATCACCAGGAGTCTTGCTAGGTAAATTCTGAGGCTCCTTCTAGACTAAACCAACTAAAATAGAAACTCTTGAGAACTGTGTGTGGCAGCCAATTTTAACAAATTCTCAAGATGATTTGGGTACACCTTAGAGGTTGAGACCACTGAGAACACTTATTTTTTCTTTTTATTTTTCATACTTTATTTACATTTCAAATGTTTCTCCTTTTCCAGATCTCCCCTTTGGAACCTCCCTATTCCCTCCCCCATCCCCTGCCACTATGGGGGTATTCCCCCAACCACCCACCCACCCACTCTCTACTTCCCTCTCTGGCATTCTCCTATACTGGAGGATCTAACACCCTCAGGTCCAAGGGCCTCTCCTCCCCCAGATGGCTAACAAGACCTTCCTCTGCCACATATGTGGTCAGCATCCATGGGTCCCTCCATGTGTATTCTTTGGTTGGTGATCCAGTCTCCAGGAGCATTGGGAGGTCAGGCCAGTGGACACTGTTGCTCCCTCCATGGGGTTGCCAACTCCCTCATCTCCTTCAGTCCCTTCTCCAACTCCTCCATCTGGGACCTCACATTCAGCCCTACTGTTGCTGCGAAGTGACTCTTGGGTATTCCGAACTTTTGGACTAATAATCACTTATCAGTGAGTACATACCATGTTCATTCTTTTGTGACTGTGTTACCTCGATCAGGATGATATTTTCAAGATTCATCCATTTGCCTAAGAATTTCATGAAATCATTGTTTTTAATAGCTGAGTAGTATTCCATTGTGTAAATGTACCACATTTTTTGTATCCATTCCTCTGTTGAGGGACATCTGGGTTGTTTCCAGCTTCTGGCTATTATAAATATGGCTGCTATAAACATAGTGGAGCCTGTGTCTTTATTACATGTTGGAGCATCTTCTGGGTGTATGCCCAAGAGTGGAATAGCTGGGTCCTTAGGTAGTATTATGTTCATTTTTCCGAGGGTCCGCCAAACTGATTTCCAGAGAGCATCAGCTTGCATTCCCACCAGCAATGGAGAAGTGTTCCTCTTTCTCCACATCCATGCTAACATCTGCAGTCACCTGAGTTTTTGATCTTAGCAGTTCTGACTGGTGTGAGGTGGAATCTCAGGTTGTTTTGATTTGCATTTCCCTGATGACCAGCCTCCCTGACCTCAAGCTGTACTACAGAGCAGTAGTGATAAAAACTGCATGGTATTGTTAGAGTGACAGGCAGGTAGATCAATGGAATAGAATTGAAGACCCAGAAATGAACCCACACACTTACAGTCACTTAATCTTTGACAAAGGAGCTTAAACCATCCAGTGGAAAAAAGACAGCATTTTCAAAAAATGATGTTGGTTCAACTGACAGTCTACATGTAGAAGATTGCGAATTGATCCATTCCTATCTCCCTGTACAAAGCTCAAGTCCAAGTGGATCAAGGACCTCCACATAAAACCAGATACACTGAATCTAACAGAAGAGAAAGTGGGGAAAAGTCTCGAACACATTGGCACAGGGGAAAAGATCCTGAACAGAACACCAATGATTTATGCTCTAAGATCAAGAATTGACAGATGGGACTTCATAAAATTACAAAGCTTCTGTAAGGCAAAGGACACTGTAAATAGGACAAAACGGCAACCTACAGATTGGGAAAAGATCTTTACCAATCCTACATCAGATAGAGGGCTGATATCCAAGGTATACAAAGAACTCAAGAAGCTAGACTCCAGAGATCCAAATAACCCTATTAAAAAATGGGGAACAAAGCTAAACAGAGAATTCTCAACTGAGGAAACTCGAATGGTCGAGAAGCACCTAAAGAAATGTTCAACATCCTTAGTCATCAGGGAAATGCAATATTAACACAAATGTCTTATTTAGGACTGAGCACTCAACTTACTCCCCCCCACCCCCCATTGTCTCTCTTCACCTCCATGGAGTCCACTTAGTATTGTCAGTGTTTGAGCAGACGGAGCGCCATCTACTGGACCACTGCAACCTCGCAGGGACCGCATCCCTTACAAAATCAACTACCTCTCCTAGAAGCCATCAATTGCCAACAACTCCGCAGCTACAACAAAAACAAAACAGTCCCAAATGAACGTGTGAGAGGGACTTTTGTAGGGAGAAAGAAGATGACAGGGGTGCTATAGAGATTAGATCAGAACACACTTTAAAGTGCATTTTTTTTTTGAGGTTTTGTCTGGCTTAATTCAGGTGCATGGTGTCATACCCGCTGTCAGTTCGTTTATGTAATTGCCCTGTTGTGTTCTGAAAACACTATTTCACTATAGTTATTGCTGCTTCTGGCTCTTAGAATCTATTTGCCCCGTCTTTCTTAATGATCCCCAGCCTTGGGAGAAGGGAATGCGATCATTTATTCTTAACACTTTGAACAGCTACACGTATCCATTCACTGCAGAAAAGTGAGAGAATGTCAGAAGAGAGGGTAGAAAGAATGTCAGAGCCAGAAGATAGGGTGTGAGACTCTGCCCTCTGGAACCAGACAGCCAATGAGGTCGTGCCTTTACTGCTGCTGAGGCTGCCTGCAGTGGGTCCACAGCAGACTGCTCCCTTCACCAGTCAATCGTAGACTGAGGAGGCTGCCCAGAGAGTCTTCCTTCTTCTTGTGAGCTGTTGGATACTGACGGATTTTGGAGGAGGCTCAGCCATTGTTTTCAGGTGTGGGTGTACTCACTGAGGCGCTCACCAGTTTCTAGGAAATTGTTCAAAGCCAAGGGCACACAGGCGCCCAGGTTATACTCCCCAAACAAACAACAAAACAAAACGAAAACATAGCCTCAAATGAGCGTGGGAAAGGGACTTGTAGGGAAGAAGGTGACGGGGTACCAGAGAGATTAGATCAGAATGCACTTTAAACATGCATCAAACTGTCAAAAACCAAATCCAACCAAAAGAATTTTAAGTACATATTTCTAATAGTATTCCAGAATGGGTCCGAGTATTCAGTGTCTAGGTTTCATTTTTACAAATACCAGAGGCAGTCATCGGCACTTAGGATTTGAAGGGACAGGAAATGGTCTTTAACGTCACTCTAACCAAAACCAATCGATTTAATGCAATCAAGCCAGGGTGCCTGTAGAAAAAAATGAATGTCTTTACTTTTCACTAATGATCCTTTAAGACTTACTTTTTATTTTTTAAAAAATTTGTGTGAATGTGTGCCATGTTTATGCAGGTGGCAGAGGAGGCCAGAAGAAGATGTTGGAGTCCTTGGAGCTGGAAGTAAAGGTACCTGTGAGCTGACATGGGTTCTGGGGACCCAACTCAGGTCCTCTGAAGACTCTTAGATGTCATTTACCACCAATCCATTTCTCTATTTCTTCCTAAAAAATTGTTTTTCTATTTGAAGCAAGGTCTTACTATGTAGACTTAAATGCCCTGTAACTCGCTATGTAGACCAGGCTGGCCCTGAACTCACAGAAATCCACCTGCCTCTGCCTTCTGAGTGCTATTATTAAAGGTGTCTGCCACCACATCGGCTCATTAATAATTTTAAAAATAATATTTTAATGTCTTTAAACAGTGTATATCTAGCTTATTGATCAGACTGAGCTCCAGTTCAATAGGAATGACTTCCTATTGTTTAAAAATAAATACAAACAATACACACGATCTTCCCAAAACATTATATGAAGTGAAAGAACCAGATCCAAAGAGTACATACAGTATTATTCTATTAATATGAAACACCAACAATAGGCAAAACAGAGGTTAGAAGCACAGCAGTGGTATCCAGTAGGAAGTAGGGAAGAGAGCCTTGTACGCTGGCTGCTGAATAAGTATGGGGTTTTCCTTGGGGTGATAAAAGTTTTGCAGAATTAGACCAGGGTGATGCTTAACACTGCTAGTTTATACTCTATTATCTGAGCAAATGGTGATTTTAATGTTATGCATATACAATAAAAGAGATAGGAATAGAAGAAAACTGTAGAAATTCTCCCACTGTGGATGAGGAATGACTAGTCTAGAATATAAGACGATGTGCTGCAGAGACTTTTGCTAAGACATACACCCATATTATTGTGAGAAGTGACTCTAAGTTTGCAAAATGTTAGGTTACAAGTTTGTAAGTCAAGTCTCACCTTAGCTATGTGCTTTGGCTTGCCAGTAAAACAAAACAAAACAAAAACTAACAAAGCCCACCATCCCTTACAGTCTGGCAAGCCCAGTGTGCACAAATAACTGCGGGCCACACATTCCCACGCCAGATCAGCTCTGGCCGGAGACAGCAGCATGTGCCTCAGAGTGAGGTGCTGACTTCGCTCCGCCCTGGGCCTCTCACTCAGAGTGAGATGCTGACTTCGCTCCGCCCTGGGCCTCTCACCACTAAGCCCACAGCAAATACAGCTATTTTCATACTCGGTTAGTTTAATGAGCTTCAGTGTCTACATGTGCAGGTTCTTTAGGCTCGCTTTATTCCTTCAGAAAGTGGAGAGGTATTTACAGTTGTAGCCTCAGTTCCTGCTGCCTAGAAATCAGATTGCTTTTCTAAAAATCCCATCATCTCCATCAGATTGAGGTGAAAACTGGAGCGTGCAGAAGCCTGCCTTGAAAAACTGGAGAAGGTTCTGAACTGCTTTGAAATGAGTCAAGATGGCATGTCCCTTGCCCTCTGAAGGGCAGTGCTTTGTGTAGGCGCTTTTGTGAAATTCTGTCACCCACGCTATCCATTTCAATGCTCCCAGCATCCACATATCTGATGGGGGGGGGGGAGGAGCTGCCACTGTATTTATTCTGTTACCTCCTGTCTTGAAGCAAAATGCCACTGCTTCATGCAGCCTGGAGCGGTGGAATCAGCTGGAAGAAGCCTTAATTTAGACAATTAAGGACTTTATGAAGATCAGAATTAAGGAAATGGAAGCATCATTTATAAAGAAGTGGAAATAGGTGTTTCCAAGCATTCTATTCAGACGCACCCACGAACACAGTTTCTATGGTGGTTAGTTCACTGTGCGGCTATGTATTGTGTGCATCCATAAAGCAGACCTTTGTGCTGCTTTGGGGACATGACACCAGCTGAAGACTTGGTATCATGCTAATGCAATTAATTCAAAATTTAAACCTGCCAAATGAGGAAGATGTTTGCCCTATATTAGTGACGATCATTTTGATGTGAAACCTACTTTAATGAATACCTGACAAAAAACCTTTTAAAGGAATGATTATCTTTGACATGAATATATTCAGTTACTGTGTGTACAAAGAAATCTTAACTAGCTGGTAAAACTGGCACCACATAAAGGAAGTGTAAAGGCAGCCTGAAGAGTTAATAGCTAATTCTGTTATCTGGTTCGGTGCTTCAGTGACGACTCATTCTAAGAAAGACTTAAGTTGATGGTATTGTTGATACAATCTGTACATATGAATTATACCGAGGGCCTTATTAATTCTATGCATAAAATTATAGAAATTACCTGACCAGGAAAGCTTTATGCTTGCACTCTGCTTTTAGATGAAAGGGAAGGCAATTATAATTTAAGACCCAGTGGTTACATTTTATATCTCAAACATAAAATGAGGGGAAGCGGGAAAACAGTTGCATATGAATGTAATAAGCCTAAAAAGAAGGGGGGGGGGGCTTTGCTCATAAGCATGGCTTCTTTTGTCCTCAGATGGCTTGTTAAAGCAGCAGCAAATACCTCGTCGACTATTTGGGGTCTACTTTTCAGAGAAGAGGAATGGAAAGTACAAATGGTTATAAAATAGAGGTCATAATGACAGGTTAATTATGCATTATTAGCAAAAAAAAAAAGGATTGTGAATTTGTGGCTCTTTACAATGAAACAAGAGGTAACTAAGTGGGAATGTACTCACGGGTCTCTGATCTCACCAAGTGCAGCTTAAGCTGGCCATGTAAAAGGGAATTGTATGCAAAGTGGCTACAAGTAATAAAGGGAAGTAGGAAAGCTTCTTGTTAATTTTGCAGAGAGAAGTACAGAGCCCCCAGGTGGCAGAGATATGCATTGTGTGCTTCTGGTCATTGGTGAGAGTCTGTGGACGCCGTCTCTAAAATAACACACCTCTGCTTTGTCTCTGACAGGCAGGGGCCATCTTTTTTTGTTTAATGGAAGTTAAATGGCTTTGGTGCTGTGCCTCCCTGTTTCAAGAAGTTCCCATTGGTCCCTGGAGAAAACTAAATGTGGACATTTGTGACATCTAGTGAACTGTAAAATGTGGCAGAAGAGAAGATGGGGTGTGGATGGAGGAATTGGGAAATGGACAAGAATACTGGAGGGAATGAAAATAACCTAAAAAAATCAAAACAGTTTTCATTGTAGTTGGAATCAGATTCAGCTCGTGCAATTGTTTGTGATTTCCTTCCTTTAAGAGAACACGTCAATGCCTGTGCTCTGCTGGCCTTGAGTAAGTCCCATCGGCTTGATTTGAGAACTGAAAGCGTTTCAGACTTTTGAAGATCGCAACACTTGTGAGATAAAGCAGAGTCCTGGCTCCCCACCAGTGTCTGAGGCACCGAACAGTTCATCCAGCGCTCTGGGCTCCAGCTTCCTTGTGTGGAAAGTGAAGCAGCTGCATGGGCTGAGGACTCTCTGGTTCCCAGTTCTCTAGAAATACATGAGTTTTTTAAATGGAGGTTTTCTTTTTAAGAAGTATGTGCCAAAATGTGTTTTCCCATTTGAGATTTATAGAACCTGCCTTACAATAAAGGGAATGAGTGGACCTTATTAGTTCTATTCCGTTTTCCTGCTCGTGCTCGATTGTTTAAAATAACATGGCCATTTGCTTGTTTACGCTAGCTCCCCAGGTGATAGATAGTGTTGTGGGAGACTTTGTACGTGGGTAACTAACTAAGCACGAAGAGAAGCTGTGCTCTGTCCCTGTCAGAGACAGTGTTGGTGCGAAGAAGACATGCTTCTATGCTCAAGATGCCTTTGGCCTGGTGGGGAAGACAGAGTGGATCTGAAAGCTAGAACCCAAGCTCCCCGAGTCTCTAAAAGACACCAGCCTTTTCATCGACACTCCCTAAACAATAGCACTGGCCTCAGGGAAGCACCATGAAAAATCTATTCTGTTACTATATTTCTTACACAAATAATTTATGTACCCCCAAGCAGTCACCTGCATTGTACTTGAGCTACCCCTAAACCTACAGCTAAGTGTTTAGTGTTATAACACGGTCTTGGCCATACTCTAGAGCATTAAGGGACATTTCTGTGCACACATGTAGTGTGAAGTAGAAAAAGAGTGGCAGCAATTTAGCAACATGGAAAGGCATTTACCAGATGACAAGACATAACTTGTGAGGCCTGAACTGCAGCATCTAAGATGACAATGGCCAGGCCATCCACTGCTCATTACAAAGCTGCCAGAAACACCTTGGATGCTCTTGCTTTCTTTGTGGTATTAAGTGTAAGTAGATATTTATATACACACCCAGTTAATGACTGTGTTGGGAGCTGTTTCACATGGCAGGCCTGTTCTGACAACACAGTGACATTCAGCTATAGCAAGGAGGAGAAAGCTTCTCCCTCTGTTCATTTCCAGGTTCAATTCATCTCACACATTCAATACGTCACTTTCAATCAGTCTCAGAGCACAGACAAGGCCATAGTTACAGTTTAAAGAACATATTTCAAAATTTGAGTAATTCAGTTAAAACACACATACACACACATACATACATACACACACATACACATGTGTACACATAGGCATGCATGCTTGTGCACACACATACAAACACATTCACGCACACACATACACATCTGCATATACATGCACATAATACATATATGCACATATATACACACACATAAACATGTGCATTTGTACACACAGGCAGGTATGCATGCATGCATGCATGTACACGCATGTGCACACACAGAGAGAGAGAGAATGAGAGTATGGGCTACTAAAAGTGAAGCTAGCATAAAGTTGTCCCAAGACCATTCCAGATCTACTGAGATAATGTCATAGTTAGAGTTAGGGTAATTCAACTGTGTCTGTTTAACACCAGAGAGACTAAGAACCTAGTAGCTACGAGTCCCCAAAGCTGGATACCCAGCAGTCCCAGCATGGCATTGGAGCTTAGAAGATTCTTATAAGCCACACTTCTTCACTCTATGTTGCAAGACCGAGGTGCTAGATTCACATGTCAGTGGGAGAGGAGAGCATCAGCAATGGCAGCAGTAGGCTAGAGCACTCACCAGCAATGGTAGCTGTAGGCTAGGATGTCCACCAGTAATGGTAGCAGTAGGCTGGGATGGTCACCAGCAATGGCAGCTGTAAGCTAGGGTATTCACCAGCAGTGGCAGCTGTAGGCTAGGGTGCTCATTGCCAAGCAACTAAGGCAGATATAAAATCAGCATTGAATTTTCCTTAGACCTCTTTGTTACTGTTAGTTAGTTACTATTAGTGTTAGTTGCCACTGTTAGAAGGTGCCAGACAGTCTCTTAGGCAACTCCAGAGCCTGTTGACAGTCAAGAACAACCATTGTGCCACTCTAACTGTGAATCAGTTTCCCTATTAACACATTTCAAATGATGTGGAAAAGCAAGCTTGGCCTCATTTCACACTTTGCTATAGTTGTGTGTGTTAGTTTGCTTCTCTGTTTATGTGATAAAGCCACTACTAAATGCCATAGAGGAGAGAGGGTTTATTTGGTTTACAGATGAGCCCGTAGGCAAGAGGAATCAAGGTAGCAATTCAAGGCAGGAACCTGGAGTCAGGAACTCAAGCAGAAAGTTGTTGTTTAGTTGTTGTTTGTTTCACCTGACTGGCTCTGTTACTTTTCTTACACAGTTCAGGCCCACCTGCCTAAGAGTGGCAATGTCTACAGTGGGCTAGGCCCTCCCACCAACACAGGGCTGGACCTTCCCATCCAGAGTAGGCTAGACCCTCCCCCACAGTAGGCTGGATCCTCCCACCCACAGTAGGCTAGGCTCTCCCACATCAATCAGCATTTGAGAAAAAGCCCACAGGACAATCTGATGGAGGCAATTTCTCTATTGAGATTTACCTTTGCCAGCTATGTCTTGGTTTGTGTCAAGTTGACAAAACCCAACTCAGACAGCATGAGAACTGGGCAGTACTGGATGGACAGAAAGGCAGCTATCCAGACTGGGCAGGTGAGAGTGAAGCTAAGGAAGCCTATGGTGGGAAGCCCTGAAGACTGGAAAGAATGGGGAGGGCTTACAGATGCCACGAACTCAGCACTCAGAAGGGCCAGAGGACAATGACTCAAGAGCACATTATATTCTTGTTGGGTGGTTTGACATTCACACTTATTTCATGGTCCTCAAACCCCCGGGTGATTAAACATTCAGTTCTGAAAATTACTAAGTGTTTTGTAAAACGGACACTCTCAGTTTCTATCTTATTCTCAATCAAAAATGAAGATGGCGTCAAGGAGGCATGGTTAGACTTAGGTTAGCAAATTGTACACTACATTAGAAATACTTATAGATTGCAGTTTAAATGGACATAAAGTATCTCTACAAAGGCTTTTTCTCCAGATCTAGTACTGTTGATTTTTACAGTCGCCATTCTATAAATATTGATGGACAAATGAATGAATGAATTATGAATGGCTTTGGGGAATCTGTGAAGGACTTTAATAAGGTTCACCAAATAAAGTATCTCATTTCTTACCACTCAAATATCCAAATAATCATTCCTACTGCTGTAAGAAGTAATCTGTCTGGAGAATTTCAGTCATTGTAACACCTTCTGAAGCATATGACTTAATTTGATTTTATGTATTTTGAAACCTAAATTCAAGGTAAGTGATTAAAAGTCAAGGTTAGAAATGAAAACTGGGATCTAGGCCTGTTGCTCCCAGTCCATTTGTTCTTTGGGTATCCATTGGAAAATGAATATATTTTTCCCAGTGGAACCTCAGTCTCTGCAACTTAGTGCTGAGCACTGACTCATGTGAGGACAGTTACTCAGAAAATGGGACCGTAATATGAACTGAATTAAAAACAGTTTGTCAGGAATAGTTGGTCACTTGACAAAGGTGCCAGCTTCATCTGTTCTAGAACAGCCTGCAGGAGTTTGAACCACTGCAAAGGTGATGGTAGGGTGTGTGTGTGTGTGTGTGTGTGTGTGTGTGTGTGTGTTAAAGATCTTGCAAAGATCTTTAAAGTCAGAATTATAAAACAAATGTAAGGTTTATTAAATTCTGCTTTTCCACCAGCAACTTCTCACGTTGTGTGGGGTGTGTGGGGTGTGTGGGTGTGGGATGTGTGGGGTGTGTGGGGTGTGTGGGGTGTGTGGGTGTGGCGTGTGTGGGGTGTGTGGGTGTGGCGTGTGTGGGTGTGGGATGTGTGGGGTGTGTGGGGTGTGTGGGGTGTGTGTGGGTGTGGGATGTGTGGGGTGTGTGGGTGTGGCGTGTGTGGGGTGTGTGGGTGTGGG
>JADRCH010000143.1:2413578-2514726 GCA_019843965.1 Rhynchomys soricoides | reverse complement strand
GGTGTGTGGGGTGTGTGAGGTGTGTGGGGCCTTTGTGAGGCCCTAAGCACAAGGTTAGTTCAGTCTTTTCTTAATCCAATCTGGGGAACCAGGTGTCCATCTCCTTGGGCAATGAGCCTGCTTGGATATTTGTCCATTAATTTGAAAATTGGGATGAGCTCATAAACTACGTTTATGGATAAAAGCCATAATTCTAGTCTCAGATAGAGAAAGATTATATTTTCATAGTTTATATATAAGCTACAGAAAGGTCCCTGCTCCCACAAGGTGGATGGGAAGGATACAACTCATTGTGCCCCTAATGTGATTTTGGAATCTTGCTCAACATTTGTGTTCTCTATATTTTTCTGTAAGAAAATTTGAAAACACTTGATAGAATTCTTGATACTTTGAATGAGCTACAAATTAATATTTTTGGAATAAGGTTATTGTGATTTTGAGACTGGATCTTTCAATAGTTGTTCTTAACTCAGTGGGGGGAGCTGTATAATCTTATAATAGTAACCCACCAATAAAGCTCTATACTTTTCAAATGAAACATATTACAAACAATTTGAAATATATAATTAATTAGCAATTAAGAAGAAAGGCTGCTAGACAACCACAACTCCGTTGTATAGAGGCAGTCGGATACAGTCTGAGTTACTAATTAAGTCTTCTGATAAAGTTCTGCCTTGGAGATACAAGGGAACCAGAACACAGGCAAGAAATCTTGACACTGGGAAAAATTTGGCCTGAATTACTCCTAATCCTAATTCTGTCTTTAAAGATGGTTTTCTGCTCTCTCTCTCTCTTTCTCTCTGTCTGTGTGCTTTATTATTATTTTAAAATTTAATTTATGGGTGTTTTGTCTGTGTGTATTTCTGTGCAATGCCCACAGAGACCAGAAAGGGGCTTTAGGTTCCATGGAGCTAGGTCACCTTAGGAGTGCTAAGGATTAAACCTGGGTCCTCTGGAAGAGCAGCCAGTACTCTTAACTGCTGCACCACATCTCTGTTCTTTCTTTTCCTTCCTTCCTTCCTTCCTTCCTTCCTTCCTTCCTTCCTTCCTTCCCTCCATCCCTCCATCTCTCCTTCACTCCCCCTCACCCTCTCTCCTCTTAGCCTTTCTAACTTTCTCAAGAATTCTGTGATAGGAAAGTGGGGGAACCACTTTGATGTCTCCTCCATTTCTTCATCTGTAAAGTAGCATGTGCTCAGCACAGATCTTCTTCTTTTATTGTGGGAAGCACTGTAACTGAACAGATATGGACTGCTGTCTTTGTCTGCTGCGTTTTGGCTGCCTGGCCTGGAGTAAGCCATGCCTCTAAATTCGTTATTGTTAGGTATACACAAGGGTGACAAAGGACTCATTCCTAGAACTCAAGAATAAGATGAGATAACTAGCAGAGTACTGGTGCTTTTATAGAAGTGCCTATAGTGCAGAGATAAGGTTATTTTACAGATCCAGACATCAAAACTATTGTCATGGTAATACTCAAGTGAGATCTGCATCCAAGGATAGAGTGTCACTGAGCCTCTCAGATTTCCATGCAGCCACCATTCGTGTCACATACTGGCATCTGACTTCTCCAGTCAGAGGGGCTAAGGATGGAATGTCTCAGCCTGATTTGCTTGCTGGCTGGTAAATTTTGGAAGGAAGCATCATGTATTTTATATAATCAAGTCCTCAGCTGCAATTACCACCTACACAGAGTTGTATTGACAGCAAAGATAAAATTCCAGTCAAAAAGGAATGGGTAGACACCTCATTGGTTAAGAGCACAGACGGCTTTCCCCAGTGACCCAACTCTAGTTCCTGGAGATCCAAAATGCCATCTTCTAACTTCTGTGGGCACAAGGGCCACACATGGGACAAAGTACGTGGACACACAGACAAAACACCCATACACGTGATTTAAAAATTCCAATCAATAGTTCATCTCACTCTAAGTGTATGCTTGTGGTGAGGGGTCTGCAAGGGCCTGAAGATAAAAGCTCTCCAGGGCTGGAGCAGAGTTTACCTTTATTGGTCTGCAGGAAGAAAATGATAACTGGGTCTCCTGATCTTAACTTTAGTGCTGAGATCCTATGTTGTCTCAGAATGAAACAGGGAATCCATTCTCCTTGTCCCTTCTGCTTTGTCCAAAGAACATTTGTGATAAGATCATAAGGAGCTGGAGATTTGGCTATGAATTCAATTCTTTAGCAAATCTTATCTTTTAAACCCAGTACACATTATATAGTCTCTTCCTCTCCCCACGTCTCTTTCTCCTTCAGTGTTAGTCCTGACCTAAACTATAATTGGGCTTCTTTATAAATGGCTCTAATAGTGTGAAATTGCATGGAAACAAAATTAGAAAATGCATCACGTGGTATGTTTATTATGATGCATAAGTATATTCATTTGGAAGTGGGTGGTATTTTACATGGCATCTTTGTATTACTTGAGGATAATGATCACTTAAGATTTTTGTTGAGTTTCTATAATATTCTAGAGAGAAATTTTAAGGCTAAGAATAAGCCATTTGAAGCCATGGTTGCAGTTCAGTCTATTTACCTAGCTGAACTGGACAATATTAAGAATATTAATACTGAACAAGTGGGCAGGGGTCCTGGTCTCTGGAAAGACTTAAGTTAGCATCCCTACTGTGTGCGGATTTCTTCAGTGATCTGCCACAGGCTGCATGCCCATGGGCTAGAAAGCTGCTTGAGCTAACAGCAAACCTCTTCAAGTTCTCTTTTGAAAAAACACTTTTAATTTAAAAAGTTACACTTTAGTTATTCAGTGTGCACATATGTGCATGCATGTAGGTATCTTCCATGGCTCACTATTGGGGTCAGAGGACAAGTTGAAGGCATAGGTTCCTTTTCTTGTGAGTTCTTATTAGCAAGCAACACAAAACTCAATAAATATGACAATTAAGTTTAAGTTAGAGTGGAGCCTAGTGTATCTAGCATTATGAAGAATGAGAATATTTGTGTTTAGATCTTCCAATGATGAAAAACTTGTATTCCTTTAAAGTATCAAAGCATAGTGTTAGCTGTGTTTTCTAAAACAGACAAACTGTTTCCACTGACTTCTCACACTGTGTTCTGTGAGTCAAATGTAAGACCTCTTTAAGAGTCTGGGGCACTTTGGTATCATTACAAGCCATGCTGCAGAGCTCAGGATGTGTTGAGTGGTGGGCTTTTCCTCCATCCTACCCAAACTAGCTGTTGTGGTACCATGAGTGTAATCCCAGCACTCAAGAAGTAGAGGCAGGATGATCAGAAGTTCAAGGTCATCATCAGCTACACAGTAAGTTCAAGGCTAGCCTGGGCTACTACACAAGACTGTCTCAAAAACAAACAAGCAAACATAAGAAAACAAAAACAACAACCCAAACATACCACAAAATAATAACACAAACTAACTAGCTGACTAGCAAGGGCTGAATGCAAAGCCCAAATCTGCAGCAGTGACAGATCTCTTGGAGATATCACATGGTGAAGGGGCCAAGCTCAGTCCCACAGAATGAATCAAGAACAAACACACATCTGAACTCTGAGTGATCTGAATGAAGCCTGATGACTGTCTTGTGGGTGAGGCAACTGAGCCAAGACCACCAGAATTGTGGTAGCTCTTCTGGCTTGCTTTCCAACAGCACAGGAGCTGTTTTCAGATCCATATGTGGAGGGCCTACCCCTAACCATGTGACTTAATGCTGGCATGGAAACTTTGTGGAGGTAATGAAGATTAAATAATGAGGTCATAAGGTTAGGACAAAACCCAATAAGTGTGATGCTTGTCAGCAGAGCAGACACGAGGGTCACAGGCACTGAGTGGAGGCCATCTTCAAGCTAACGAGAGGCTTCAGGTGATAGCCATGATCATTCTTAAACCTGAGCTCTGGTTTCTCAACTGTGACTTTCCATCGTTGTGTTGATGCTTGCTGACTAAGAGCTGATAAATGGCTGCCAGTAGGCCTGTGTGTCCTTCCCCACTATTACAGCTCCCATTATGTTCTCTCTGCTCATCCAGAGATCGCGTTCCCTCTATCTGGAAAGCCCTTTGCTTCTTGGCTGGGCATTTTAGTTCATCCCTCAAGTTCAGCTCAAACTCAGTTGGTGTTTCACTTAAACCAACCAACTGGCTATTACTAATCACTCTATCTGTGTGCCATATTTTGATTTAAAAAAATTTTAATTTCTAATTTTAATTTCTAATGACTTCTCACCATCTCCTTGCCCCTTCTCTCTTGCTATAGAATGAGTTGAGAGAAGAACTGAATCACATCTGTACCTCCCATTCCGTGCCCAATACTTGATTGTAACAGGTGCTCAATATATTTTGTTGATTTAGTATAACTAGAAATCCATAAAATTGAAGAATTGAAAGAAGCTTTTCTATTCCTGTAACTGAATACTGTAGACAGAGTAACCTTTCGAAATGATATTTTTATTCATTCTTTGAGAAATTTGTAGATGTACCCAATGTGCTTTGATCATATCCACTCCTCTGCTGCTCCCATCCCTCCTCTGGGAAGTTTGTAATGAAAACAAGTTCTCTTGGCTTATGGATGAGAGTGTAAAATCTGATGGACTGGCTGGGGACTCTTTACACGGTAGGATAGGACCACAAGGAAAGAACTCTAGCCAGCCCAAGCACGGCAAACATGGCTCTGACAGGCCTTGTCCTTCTCCCCCAGTCCCTCTGCTTTGCTAAAAATCATTGCCTTCCTGAGGTTAGCTGCCAAGGTGTGTTCTCTTATTTGGCCACTTCTTCCTTCTGAGACTGACTACCAAGGTCCAGCTATCAAAGGATTGAAGTCCAGCAATCAAAATTCTCGCTGGCTGCCCTAATTAACATGCCTGATTAAAATTAAACACCTCATCCTGACACAGGGTTTCTCCTTTTCCCTTTGTAAACAGCCATTTTGCTATGGGCCATGTCTCCTCTCTATCCAGAGGCAGTCCTTTGTCTCCTTCTCTGAAACAAATACCCCTCCCCCTCTCTCTTGTTCCCTTCTTCTTGCCCCTCATCCTCTATCTCCTGTCTTTGTCTCTTATTCCCTGCTCTTTGTCCCTCTGGGACAAATGAATATTCTTTGTGCTGAGAACTTGGTCTTGAGGGTTCTGAGCCCACAGTGATTCCTTTACACAGGTACTAAGTGCTAGGGCTCAAATGTTCCCTCTTCTTCTTAGGCCGTGGTCCCATCCTGTAAGTTCCAATCCCTGGAGTGTCTTGCAATAGTGATTAAGCTGTAGTGTGGGTTTTGGCAGAAATATTCAAACAATAAAGACATTTGTGACATCCATTGCCCACGGAAAAGAACATAGTCTGGATATGGCCCAAGAATGGAGTCCTGTGAGGAGAATTCTGAATGTTTGGGAGAACACTCCAAGTAAAGAAGAATTTTGTGGCCTCAGTTTCTTCAAAAACATGAAATTGTTCTTGGAATATGGTTTGTGCTCCTCCCAGGTGTTGTGGACAGAAGTGAGTTTGCTTCAGATTACTCATTATTGCCCACTGATATTATTAAATTAAACGTATTTATATGCCTCTATTTAAAAAGCATGCTTTTGCCTCATGAGGCTTGTCCTTGTGATTATAGACAACTCAAACTCAAACTCATTACTAATTCGACCTTTCTTAATGGTCAGAGTATACATTTTTCAAGATTCTGAATAAGTAGACTATTGTGTGAGACTTTAGTCTGCCTTGTTTATCAGTTTTGTTCTCCCAGGTCCCACTGCATCTAAGCAGTGACAGTCTCCCAGTTTTTCTCGTCTAATTTCTGATGCATAGGTTAGCAACATAAGTTGGTCCTTGTTTAAAAGCAGGTGACCTCGCTCTGAGTAGAGCAGAATTGAGCAACATACCTATCCTGAGCTTGGTAACAGTGGATGGGGGGGGGCACATTTACCCCCTTTATTTCAGAATCCCCCATCCCCCATTCCTAAGTCAGAACAGAAATACCGGCATCCCCAGGCTGACAAGCCCAGGCTAACGGCACTCTTTTATCATCCATATTCCCGCAGAAGCACTTTGTGTTTAATTCAGAGAAAAAACATCAAAGGGTTGTGAAGATGGAACCACCTCCTTTCCTCCTAGCACACTGCAACAATCTGGGCTTCAGAAAATAATATAAATAGACCCATTGACTTCTGTTTTGGGGGGTAAGGGTGGCCTTACCACCAAATGAATACAACAGCAGGTTCAAATAGCAGCAAAATAGTACAAAAGAAACGAAAACCCTATGGATTTTTTATGGAAAAAAAACTACTGCTAATGTTGTCAATACTCCAATAACAGCAGCATGGGGGTGGGAGTGGGGGGGTGAAAGTGGGAGTTAGGGGTGGGACAGTGAGACTGACTGGAGACAGCTAAAGGCTTGGTCCAGTACTTGGTTCTAAGCGAGTGGAAACCTCAGTTTCCCCGATTTGACTTTAGGATTATGATGTCCTTTGTAAACCCTGGTTTCCCTATTTGTCAAATGGAGCAAATGATGCTTTTCTGTGGGTGTTGTTATGAGGCTTAACCAAATGATAAAAGGGAAGGGAGAGGTTCCACTTGTCCAAGGAATCGCCTCTTACCTCCGTGATGGGATTACAAGGAAATGACTTCTTGGTCTGTACAGTGTCACGGCAGAGATAACTGGAACTGACTCCTTCCCCTGCTCAGAGTATTACTGTAACATCTAATCTCTACTGCACAGAACCTAGTGAGGACTGATTTGCCCTGAGCACAGGAAGACATTTACCTTCACAGATGCTAGATAAAGCAAGGAAGCACAGAGAAGAATGTGAGGAGAATCTTCATGCCTGTGCTGTAGGGTAAGCTGAGCAAGAATAGGCACAGGTTTCCAGTGTTTGGAGCTTCTAGCCTTCTACGTGGTCTATGAGCCTTTGGTCAGCATTTAGAGCTAAGGAAGCAGAGTCTGGAGGTTAATCAGGATTTAGCTTCAACATTTCAAAGCCATTGACAAAAGCAGGTTGTTTGCTGTCAGCTGGGTGCTGCCATGCACGACCTGGGCCTGCTCTTCACTGCCTGCATGGGAGCTCCCTAATAAAGCCTTTTCATATTTGCATGTTGGAGTGAAAATGAAGAATTTCCAGTTTCTCAAAGTCTACTCTTCTTAAAACACAAGCTTAATAAACATGGGTGCCAGTGAGGTTGAAGCACAAGCTAGAAGAAAATTTCCTGAGAATTGTGTTTTTTCTAGATTTTCAAGCAAACGTAATACTGAGAACAGAAATAGAAGCTCTGGCAGTTTAAGAGTGTCCCTCTAAAAAGGGCCAGGAAGTGAAACAGGGAAACACAATGGGGAGGAGAGAGGGGGAGGGGGAGAGGGGGAGGGGAAGGGGGAGAGGGAGAGGAGAGGCTGATGACTCAGCCTGAGGGGGCTGGGGGGGAACGTGTGGGCAGGGTTGTCTGCGTGTGGAGTAGGCAGGCGGTTATGACTAGCATTGAATGGAGATAATTAAGAGCAAGTTGGTACCAGTCACTGCCAGCAAAGAAGAGAATGTATCCAGAAAAAGCATTTCTTTATTTCAGCACTGAATTCAAACACCTACCCATTTGGGTTTGAGAATTCCATTTAAAAAAAAAAAAAGTTCTGAAAACAGACCGTCCATGGCTGTGAAATCTGACTGGCTTTCTTTCTGATGGTAGGTGTGGGAGAGGAGAGTTTTGAAACGGTAAAGCTACGCCGAAACACACTTTCATTGAAAGAAGCGTTTATTAAAAAATGTCACTCATTCTATACAGTACATAGCTGTGCTGTTAAAAGTCACATGCAAGTCATCAGATTTCAAGGGGCTATCAGCCACACATGGACTTCTCAGTCTTTCATGAGAGGACTGAAACACAGGACTTCGGGATCCTTTAAATAGCTTTTGAAGTGAAGAACATTATAATTAAGCTGCATCAAGTGTCACTGCAGAGAAGCTCCTAAATTATGGGTCTGAGTTGGGGCGAGAAATGCTCTTTGATTGCCTGACAATCAGCAGCAGGAGATGTTCACATAGGAGTAACCCAAACTCACTATAATTATATCAGAAGCAGAAGAGGTGGGAGTGGCAGGAGCAGCCTGATTCGGTAATCGCTTGTTTGCTGCTCTTTCAAAAATCATCTTCAAACTAGTCACAAACACTCAGGAATTCATACTTACAGAGTGGCTTTGTATAAGAAAAGACATAGAGAAGGACCAGTCCTTTAAGTGTGCCTCAGAAAGGTTGTGAAAAAATGGTCCAGGACACATTAAGAAGACACTCCAGCTGTGGGAACTAGTGTGCTCACCTGACCTCAGCTGCTTCACTCAGAGCCTAATGTCAGAAACTAGTTTCCTGTTTGTTCCCATATTTTTTATCCCATTTCCACTTAGCTCCCTGTTGGCTTGAAAAGGCCCTTTTTTCTTTTAAGGCAGAAGAGTATGGAGGAAATGTTGTCATAATACTGTTCAGTCTCCAGAACCTTTCTTGCCTCTTTAGAGGCTCAGATAATGCCTCTTGGGGCAGGGAACTGGCAAATCAGTGTCTTCTCCCCTGGCCAAGACATTGATACAATACCTGCTAACCCCCATGCCAAGTGCTTTGATACACACAAGCAACTGTGGGGATATATATATGAAATTATGCCACTTGGGCTGACAATGCACTCCGTAAGAGCCATAGATTACCTAAAAAAACACCTAGTACCTGGTATGAGAAACTTCCAGTGTAGTTGATTGGAGTAGTCCAAGAGACTCCCAAAACAATATGAGCTACTACTGTTGCCCATGGTGGCCTCTTACAGGTTGAAGGTAAGTCCCCATTGTTGAAGTTATCAAACAATTCAGACATAAGGATTGGAATATTTGAGCTATATCTGACCTGAAAGCCTCCTTCCTGTGGCTTAGCTTTTAAAGTACCAGAAGGTACTCAAAGTTGTCAAGGCAGGAAAGCAATCTATAGTCCTATCTGGTTGTGATTTCTGTGAACTACAACAATGACCGTCATGGCAACATATCCCTAAAGATACAGTAATGGCACACATACCTGGGCAGTAACCAAAAGCTGTCTAATTGGACACAAGGTTAAGGCAGTAGGAAGAAACGATGCCTGGTGCTAGAGACCTAGCCGACTACTCAGGGCTGGAGAGGTTATGGGTCTTACAGGAGAACTTACTACTGCTGCTTTTCTAACCAGCATAGTTCCTAACTACAGTCTAAATATTTATAATAGTGCCCCCAGATAAGTGTAGCTCTTACCCTGAATCGAAGAAGCTTCTCTTTGCTGCAAACAGAGACCATTACAGAAAGTCACAACTGGTCATAATGCAAATTTCCACAGGTTGAGGTTGGAAGTTCTTATAGAAGAGTCCCTTTAAATCCCTGCCACTTCTGCACATCCAACAGGAGTGCCTCAAAGCAAGCGCTGAGAGTTTAAGAAACCATACAGCAAAGGGAAGCTGTGTGGGGTAATTGGAAGGCAGGGCTACATGGAATTGGCAAAAAGGAGGTCTTAGGGGTATTTTTTCTGCTAGCTGGATGCTGTGAAAGGCTACTCCAGAAAAGACATCTCATTTTAATGGCTCAAGACTGAGTCAAGTCCATCTTCGGAAACTCCCTATCCCATCTCCCCTCCCCTGACCTCTATGAGGGTGCTCCCCCACCCACCCACCTACTCCCATTTTCCCACCCAGGCATTCCCCTACACTGGGGCATCTAACACCCTCAGGCCCAAGGGCCCTCTGCTACATATGTGGCCAGAGCCATGGGTCCCTCCCTGTGTACTCTTTGGTTGGTGGTTCAGTCCCCAGGAGCTCCGGGGGTTCTGGCCACTTGACATTGTTGCTTCCCCCCATGCTCCTTCAGTCCCTTCTCCAACTCTTCCATCGGGGACCCCAGAGCTCAGTCCAATGGTTGGTTGCAAGCATCCTCCTTTGTATTTGTCAGGCTCTGACCGAGCCTATCAGGAGACAGCCTTATCAGGCTCCTGTCAGCAAGCACTTCCCAGCATCCACAATAATGTCCAGGTTAGGTGACTGTATGTGGGATGGATCCCCAGGCGGGAGAGTTTCTCTATGGCCTTTCCTTCAGTCTCTGATCCACACTTTGTCTCCATGTGATTATTTTGTTCCACCTTCTAAGAAGCACTGAAGTGTCCACACTTTGGTCTTCCCTCTTGGGTTTCATATGCTCTGTAAGTTGAATCTTTGGTATTCTAAACTTTTGGGCTAAAATCTACTTTTTTGAGTGCATACCATGTGTGTTCTTTTGTGACTGCGTTACCACACTCAGGATGATATTTTCAAGTTCCATTCATTTGCCTTAGAATTTCATTAAGTCATTGTTTTTAGTAACTGAGTAGTATTCCATTGTGTAAAATGTACCACATTTTCTGTATCCATTCCTCTGTTTAAGGACATCTGGGTTGTTTCCAGCTCCTGGCTATTATAAATATGGCTGCTATGAACATAGTGGAGCATGTGTCCTTATTACATGTTAGAGCATCTTCTGGGTATATGCCAAGGAGTGGTATAACTGGGTCCTCAGGTAATACCATGTTCAATTTTCAGAGGAACTGCCAGATTGATTTCCAGAATGGTTGTACCACCTTGCAATCCCACCAGCAATGGAGGAGTGTTTTTCTTTCTATACATCCTTGCCAGCATCTGCTGTCACCTGATTTTTTGATCTTAGCCATTCTGAGTGGTGTGAGGTGGAATCTCCGGGTTGTTTTGATTTGCATTTCCCTGATGACTAAGGATGTTGAACATTTCTTTAGGTACTTCTCAGCCCTTTGAGTTTCCTCAGTTGAAAATTCTCTGTTTAGCTCTGTTCCCCGTTTTTTAATAGGGTTATTTGGTTCTCTGGAGTCTAACTTATTGAGTTCTTTGTATATTTTGGATATTAGCCCTCTATCAGATGTAGGATTGGTAAAGATCTTTGCCCAGTCTGTTGGTTGCCATTTTGTCCTATTGACATTGTCCTTTGCCTTATAGAAGCTTTGCAATTTTATGAGGTCCCATTTGTCGATTCTTGATCTTAGCGCATAAACCATTGGTGTTCTGTTCAGAAAATTTTCTTCTATACCCGTGTGCTCAAGACTTTCCCCCACTTTCTTTTCTATTAGATTCAGTGTATCTGGTTTTACGTGAAGGCCCTTGATCCACTTGTATTTGAGCTTTGTACAGCGAGATAAGAATGGATCAATTTGCATTCTTCTACATGTTGACCTCCAGTTGAACCAGCACCATTTTTTGAAAATGCTATCTTTTTTCCACTGGATGGTTTTAACTTCTTTATCAAAGATCAAGTGACCATAGGTGTGTGGGTTCATTACTGGGTCTTCAATTCTGTTGCATTGATCTACCTGCCTGTCTCTGTACAAATAACACACAGTTTTTAAAATTGTTGCTCTGTCATACAGCCCTGCTCTGTCAGGGATAGTAATTCCCCCAGAAGTTCTTTTATTGTTGACAATAAAAGTTTTTGCTATCCTGGTTTTTTTGTTATTCCAAATGAATTTGCAAATTGCTCTTTCTAACTCTATGAAGAATTGAGTTGAAATTTTGATGGGGATTGCATTGAATCTGTAGATTGCTTTCAGAAAGATGGCCATTTTTTACTATATTAATCCTGCAAATACAAGAGAATGGGAGATCTTTCCATCTTGTGAGGTCTTCTTTGATTTCTTTCTTCAGAGACTTGAAGTTCTTGTCATGCAGATCTTTCACTTGTTACTATGATATTTCATAATGGTTGTGACAATTGTGAAGGGTGTTGTTTCCCTAACTTCTTCCTTAGCCCATTTATCCTTTGAGTACAGAAAGGCTACTGACTTGTTTGAGTTAATTTTATATCTGGCTACTTTGCTGAAGTTGTTTATCAGCTGAGGGGGTTCTCTGGTGGAATTTTTGGGGTCATGTAAGTATACCATCATATCATCTGCAAATAGTGATATTTTTGACTTCTTCCATTCCAGTTTGTATCCCTTTGACCTCCCTTTGTTGTCTAATTGCTCTAGTTAGTACTTTAAGTACTACATTGAATAGATAGGGAGAGAGTGGGCAGCTTTGTCTAGTCACTGATTTTAGTGGGATTGCTTCAAGTTTCTCTGCATTTAGTTTGATGTTGGCTATTGGTTTGCTGTATATTGCTTTCACTATGTTTGGGTATGGGCCTTGAATTCCTGATCTTTCCAAGACTTTTATCATGAAGGGATATTGAATTTTGTCAAATGCTTTTTCAGTATCTAATGAAGTGATCATGTGATTTTTCTTCTTTGAGGTTGTTTATGTAGTGGATTACATTGATGGATTTCTATATATTGAACCATCCCTGGATCCCTGGTTTGAAGCCTACTTGATCATGGTGAATGATCATTTTGATGTTTTCTTGGATTCTGTTTGCTAGAATTGTATTGAGTATTTTTGCATCAATATTCATAAGGGAAATTGGTCTGAACTTCTCTTTCTTTGTTTGATCTTTGTATGATTTTGGTATCAGCATCACTGTGGCTTCATAGAACAAATTGGGTAGTGTTCCTTCTGTTTCTATTTTGTGGAATAGTTTGAAGAGTATTGGCATTAGATCTTCTTTGAAGGTCTGATAGGATTTTGTACTAACCCTATCTGGTCCTAGGCATTGTTTGGTTGGGCTACTTTTAATGACTGCTTCTATTTCTTTAAGGGTTATGGGACTGATTAGATGGTTTATCTGATCCTGATTTAACTTTGGTATTTGGTATCTGTCTAGAAAATTGTCCATTTCATCCAGATTTTCCAGTTTTGTTGAATATAGGCTTTTGTAGTAGGATCTGATGATTTTTTGAATTTCCTCAGAATCTGTTGTTATATCTCCCTTTTCATTTCTGATTTTGTGAATTTGGATACTGTCTCTGTGCCCTCTGGTTAGTCTGGCTTAAGGTTTATCTATCTTGTTGATTTTCTCAAATAACCAGCTGTTTTTGTTGATTCTTTGCATAGTTCTCTTTGTTTCTACTTGGTTGATTTCACCCCTGAGTTTGATTATTTTCTACTGTCTACTCTTCTTGAATGTATTTGCTTCATTTTGTTCTAGAGCTTTCAGGTGTGCTATTAAGCTGCTAGTCTATGCTCTCTTTAGTTTCATTTTGGAGGCACTCAGAGCTATGAGTTTTCCTCTTAGCACTGCTTTCATTGTGTCCCATAACTTTGGGCAAGTTGTGCCTTCATTTTCATTAAATTCTAAAAAGTCTTCAATTTCTTTATTTCTTCCTTGACCAATTTATCTTTGAGTTAGGTGTTGTTCAACTTCCATGTGTATGTGGGCTTTCTGTTTTTTGTTTTTTGTTTTTGCTATTGAAGACTAGGTGATCTGATAGGATGCATGGGATTATTTCAGTCTTCTTGTATCTGTTGAGGTCTGTTTTGTGACTGATTACATGGTTAAGTTTGGAGAAGGTACCATGAGGTGCTGAGAAGAAGGTATATTCTTTTGTTTTAGGATGAAATGTTCTATAGATATCTGTTAAATCCATTTGGTTCATAATGTCTGTTAGTTTCACTGTGTCTGTGTTTAGTTTGTGATTCCATGATCTATTCATTGATGAGAGTGTGGTGTTGAAGTCTCCCAATATTTTTTGTGTGAGGTGCAATGTGTACTTTGAGCTTTAGTAAAGTTTCTTTTATGAATGTGAGTGCCCTTGCATTTGGGGCATAGATGTTCAGAATTGAGAGTTCTTCTTGGTAGATTTTTCCTTTGATGAGTATGAAGTGTCCTTCCTTATCCTTTTGGATAACTTTTGGTTGAAAGTTGATTTTAGTTGATATTAGAATGGCTACTCCAGCTTGTTTCTTGGGACCATTTGTTTGGAAAATTGTTTTCCAGCCCTTTACTCTGGAGTAGTTTCTGTCTTTGACACTGCGGTGCGTTTTCTGTATGCAGCAAAATGCCGGATCCTGTTTACATATCCATTCTGTTAGTCTATGTCTTTTTATTGGGGAAATGAATCCATTGATGTTAAGGGATATTAAGGAATAATGATTGTTGCTTCCTTTATTTTTATGTTTGTGTGGCTATCTTCTTTTGTGTTTATTGAAAGAGGATTACTTTCTTGTTTTTTCTAGGGTGTAGTTTCCCTCCTTGTGTTGGCGTTTTCCATCTATGTTCCTTTGTAGGGCTGGATTTGTGGAAAGATATTGTGTAAATTTGGTTTTGTCATGGACTATGTTGGTTTCTTCATCTATGGTAATTGAGAGTTCTGCTGGGTGTAATAGCTTGGGCTGGCATTTGTGTCCTCTTACGGTCTGTATTATAGCTTCCCAGGATCTTCTAGCCTTTATAGTCTCTGGTGAGAAGTCTCGTGTTATTCTGATAGGTTTGCCTTTACATGTTTTGTGCATTTGGTGTTTTGACTATTATGTGATGGGAGGATTTCATTTTCTGGTCCAATCTATTTGGAGTTCTGTAGGCTTCTTGTATGTTCATGGGCATCTCTTTCTTTAGGTTAGGGAAGTTTTCTTCTATAATTTTGTTGAAGATATTTACTGTTCCTTTAAGTTGGGAATCTTCGCTCTCTTCTATACCTATTATCCTTAGGTTTGGTCTTCTCATCGTGTCCTGGATTTCCTGGATGTTTTGTGTTAGGAGCGTTTGGCATTTTGCATTTTCTTTGACTGTTGTGTCAGTGTTTTCTATGGCATCTTCTGAACCTGAGATTCTCTCTTCTATCTCTTGTATTCTGTTGGTGATGCTTGCATCTATGACTCCTGATCTCTTTCCTAGGTTTTCCATCTCCAGGGTTGTCTCCCTTTGTGATTTCTTTATTGCTTCTTTTTCCCTTTTTAGATCCTGGATGGTTTTGTTTAATTCCTTCACCTGTTTAGTCATGTTTTCCTGTAATTCTTTAAGGGATTTTTGTGATTCCTCTTTAAGGTCTTCTACCTGTTTACTTGTGGTCTCCTGTATTTTTTTTAAGGAAGTTATTTATGTCCTTCTTAAAGTCCTC
Organism: Rhynchomys soricoides; assembly: GCA_019843965.1. Taxonomy (NCBI): domain Eukaryota; kingdom Metazoa; phylum Chordata; class Mammalia; order Rodentia; family Muridae; genus Rhynchomys; species Rhynchomys soricoides. Next base: position 2,499,790 of record JADRCH010000143.1, on the reverse strand, counting down.
TATCATCATCATAAAATGTGATTTTAAATCAAAGTCTTGCTTTTCTGGTGTGTTAGGGTATCCAGGGCTTGGTGTGGTGGGAGAACTGGGTTCTGGTGATGTCAAGTAGCCTAGGTTTCTGTTGCTTATGTTCTTGCCCTTGCCTCTTGCCATCTGGTTATCTCTGGTGTTAGCTGGTTTTATTGTGTCTGACTGTGGCTTGTCCCTCCTGCAAGCCTGTGTGCCAGTACTCCTGGGAGACCATTTCTATCCAGGAGGAATTTGGGTATGGAGGTCTGTGGCACAGGGTTAGCTCCGGTGTGCAGATAGAAACTGGAAGGATCCTGTCCCTGGCTGTTCCTTGGTTCCTATGTCCTGATGGCTCTGGGCAGGTCCCTCTTGGGCCAGGAATTTGATCAGAAGTGGTAGTCTTACCTGTGTTTATTTATTTGTCGTCAGTCCTGGGAGACTAGCTCTCTCCTGGCAGTATTTTGGTATGGAGAGCTATGGCACAGGATTAGCTCTCAGTGCAGACAAAAAGCAGAAGGATCTTGTCCCAGGCTGCTCCTCGGTTCCTGTCATACGTGTATTTATTAGTGTTTGTCTTTTTAATTTGAATGCCCATGGATGAGTAGCATTGTGCTCTCGCCAGATGCTCTCAAGTTCCTGTCACTGGCTAGCGTCATGTAGTTTTATAACCTGTCTGTTTGGTTTATAGCATGCCACCCAAGGGGAAATAATGATTTAAAATCACAGGTGTTGCAGGATATTTGCTCACACTGTGAACCCCGAGATTGAGTTATTTACTCAAAAACCTGTTTTTCAGTTGTGGTGTGGCTCAGCCTTAGCACATACCTTTAATCCAAGAGCTTTCTGCTTGAATATTGTAAACAGGATTAAATAAAGTCAACCATGGGTCAAGAGGCAGAGCAAGCAACCAGTTGACAGGAAGTGAACATAGGATTACTAAGAAAAAGTCATAGCGAGTAAGAGCGAGTCAGGAGGAGGGATAGAGAGACACACAGGAAGTTGAAGGGAGGGTCATTCATTTAGAAGGGTGGTTTTTGAGATGGCATTAAAGGGGATGTTCTTTTCGGGATGCTGTGTGAGGAGAAGGTCAGTCAGGTGCTTTCTCTTCCTCTCTGAACTAACAGGCTTTTATCCCAGTGTCTGGCTACCAAGTCTTCATTAGTAAAATTGAACAATTGAGATTTTGTTAAAAAAACAACACATAGGAAGGCTAGATAGTCTTAAAACCCATCCCTGAGGGTGAAATTCTATGGTGTTAGACCTGATGTCAGGGCTTCTTTCAGCACCCACATTCTATAATTTAATTCTATGTTGCTCATTTTTTATGGTGATCTTATCAGAACCAGACCCTTGTCCATGCTCTATAAGTTCTGTACCACTGAACAACATTTGAAAAGCTTGTATTTTGAGGTAAGGTCTTCCTATATAGGCCAGGCCAGCCTTAAACTCTTGAACATTTGCCTCAGCTTGCCTAAAATTTCATGTGTGCATATACCCTGCCATGCACCCTCTTTTTAAGTTAAGCTTTCATGTTCCTTAAAGCAACAATATAGATCTATAACTAATCTTTATTTATTAGAATGGATTACGCATTTCTAAGGCCTAATCAATAGGACAGTATTTGTGTACACTACTATGTGTACATCAATAATATTTATTTATGCTGACAAGTTGCCTGAGCAAACCCATTAAAATAGATTCCTGAAGAAATTGCTCATAACTCTTTAGGTTCAATTTAGGGACTACTGCCATACTTCAGTGAGCCTTCAGATAAATAAAAACATTGGTCTACGGCCATACCACCCTGAATGCGCCTGATCTTGTCTGATTTTGGAAGCTAAGCAGGGTTGGGCCTGGTTAGTACTTGGATGGGAGACCGCCCGGGAATACCGGGTGCTGTAGGCTTAAAAAATTTTGCTGGGCAGTGGTGGTGCATGCCTTTAATCCAAGCACTTGGGAGGCAGAGGCAAGCAGATTTCTGAGTTCGAGGCCAGCCTGGTCTACAGAGTGAGTTCTAGGACAGCCAGGGCTACATAGAGAAACCCTGTCTCAGAAAAACAAAACAAAACAAACAAACAAACAAAATAAGAACATTGATGTTTGTCTTCTTAGCATTAGCTTAGAAGGAAAGATGACTTTGCCAAGAAAGATGACATTGAAACTAAAGCTTTGAGAACCTGGTTTTACATCATGCTAAAGCCAAGAAATCAGACAGAAAGGGCTTTGTTCTCTTACACTCTGTTTATGTGATGTTCTAGAACTGAGGGGCAGGCATTAAAGCTATAGCCATTAGGGGATAAGGTCAAAAGGGGAGGGAGAGAAGTTTGGGGAGCCAGAAGTGCTGTGTCTTCCTAGCAGAGATGGCTAGGAGTTCCTGTTGTCAATCTTCACTAAAGTCTTTGTGGAGAAAGTGCAAATTCACCATATGTGTATGCAATCTTCGTAAACCTGACTTTTTAAAAAATTGAAAAACAAAAATGTTCAAGTCCCAGTCCTTAGACAAACTCAGTAATTCCTGTCACTACTCTGGAGACTTTGGAGACATTTCCCTCTGAAGAGAGCAAAGGACTCCTTGACCCTAAGGAACTTTATTCAGCCCTTTGAGCTTCTGTGCACCTCTAACAGGATGGACTAGCTCAGCAGTGGAATCAGATTATATCTTTGCTCTCATCTTTCTGCAGAATTGATTTCCTCTAGGTCCTAGTTCTGAACTCACATTTTATTACCTCAAAGTATTCTTTTAAAGGAGAATGCCAATGGCATTCTCTAATTCCCAAGTGAATTCTGGGCTATAAGGACCAGAATCTGTTAGGAGAGATGACATAGGTGGATCTGGCCTGAAGGCTTCCAGGATTCCGCATCAAAGGTTGAAGGGCTCTCCTTTCTTGTCAAATCATGTCTCTTTCCTTGGATTTGCTGTGCATAGTGCATCCTTAAAGGACCTTGACCTAGATTCTTCCTCTGCACAGCAGCTCTCTGAATGTGGTTTTATCTGAGGCTGCTGCCAAAGGCAGTAAGTAACCTGGGAGTGAGGCAGGACAGAGTGACTGGGGTGAACCTTTGTTTTTTTTCCTAGTTGACAAGAGCCAGTACTTACACCACTATGTCCCTTGAGCAGGATGGAGTACAGGCAGCATCCACAGCAGGATGCTCATAAAAACCTGGGGCAGAGAGCAAGTTCTATAGATACCTCATTCCACCCCTGCTAAAGCATTCAGCAAATGCCCAGGCCTCACACCAAGTGCTCTGTGGCTGTTAGTGATTTGATTGACTGATACTTTGCTCTGCACATAGATTAAAGTAATTTATTCTCCTCCCCTGTAATCCTGATGCACAACCTAAACCTCCAATGCATCCCTTTTCTTCTCCCACTGTCAAAGCCTTTGCTAGCTGCTCTGTCCCTGAGTCCCACAATAGCCATCCTGGCCTAACCAATCTAGATTTGAACTCCCACCCCGCACTCCATCCCTCATGAAACTAGATTTTTTTTTTCTGGTAGATATTTCTCCCCTATCTGAAACATCACATATTTCTTGGAAATATTTGTTGATGCTTGAAAAACTTGCATATACTTCTTTCAGGGGTTTGCTTGGTCAGTTGGAAATAATTTCAGCTGTAAGTACAAGAAAAACCTGTTAGAATGGATTGGCTTATATGCGTGTTAGCATTTTTTTTTCTTCTGGCTTAAATGTGTCTGGAGAATAGTGGTTGAGCTTGGTTGAGAGGAGGAAAAAGTCAGGGCTAGGAATTTTTAAATTCACCTGGTCTTGTCTTCAGGAGCTAAAGGTAGTTATGAAGCACATGACAATGGAGGTTAAGCAGGAAGGAATGATACTAGTGTTATTGCATGTCACAAATTCTCACAAGCACAGGACCTGAAAAATGGCAGTTATGGTTTCTGAGATCAGGAGTCTGATAACTGGTAGTGGGAGCTCTCTGCTTAGGAAATCACCAGGCTGCACCAGCTTCATGTCACCTGAGGCTCAGGGCCCTCTTTCAGATTTACTACAGGAAGCTTGCCTGTCTGTGTCAGGCCCTTGTGGGCTAGACTCCCTTCTGATTGACCAGTCAAGTGTGATAATCTCCTTGCACATGGAACTGAAGAGAAGGGACTTACACCAGGGTACATGCTTGGGGCAGCTCTCTTAGACCTCTGCTGGCCACAGAAGCAATACTAGATATGCCTGTCTCTGGCACCAGGAGAGTAGCCTTTGCAGAATTTTTAGAGCTCTTTCTAGATCTTATTGACTGAGCTATGTCACATGACCAGCACTAGTGCATAGAAGGTTGGAAAATAAGATATTTATAGTTCCTTCCTCTTGTGGAGAAGGTGAAATGAGGAGCTGGGAATGAGGTTGGATTAGTGTATGGTAGATGATGCCAGAATTTCAAATCTTCTAGATTCTTTCATTCTTGTGAGAAGGCTAGGCTGACTCCATGACTGGTTTCAAATTGGCTGTCTAAGAGACTAGGCCTAACAACTGGGCAAGTCCAGACAAGTCAGTATAAAAACCCCAGGCTTCAGGCAGCTAGTCAGAAACTAGAAGGTGCCCAATTACCTAGCCTAAAGCAAGGACAATGGGTCATCAAGTTTCTAGACCTCCCTAGTAACAGGTTCCAGCACCAATGCACTCCCTGGTAATGGAATGCCCATAGAGATGGAGTAAGATTCCATCCCTGAATCCCCTAATGTGCTTTGAATCTAGCTTGCAAGTTCATTTGGAATGAGGGACACCCCCCCCACACACACACACACATGCTGGTCTTCTATAGAATAAAATGCTCCTTGCTTTCACATACTATTTGAGTCTGGAGTATCATTCTTTGGTGAACAACGGACTCTTACACTAGAAAGTTCGATGAGGAGGAACATGCACATCTTATTTGATACAATGCTTTTATTTTCTAGATAATGAGCTAAAGTCCAGAAAGCTTACAAGAAGGTCTCAAAGTCATATATTATTTGCATTTACAACATCAAACCAGAAATTAAGAACCCCATCTGGAGGTATGGAAGGATGAACTTGCAATCCCAGTGCTAGAGAGGGGAGACAGGTGGCTCCTGGGAGCTTACTGGCTAGCCAGACTGGCCTGCTTGCTTGGTGAATTCCAGACCAGTGAGAGACCCTTTCTCAAAAAAGAAAGGTGGGGCTAGAGAGATGGCTCAGTAATTAAAAGCCCTTGCTACTGTTGCAGAGGATCTCTGCTCAGTGCCTAGCACCCATGCTGAACAGTTCAAATCCACCTGTAGTTCCAGCACCAGGGATCCAATGTCTTCTGGCCTAGGAGGGCACTGCACTCATGTATACATATACCTCCTCCTCCAGCATACTGACAATTAAAAGTAAAATAAAGTCTTAATTTTAAAAAAGAAAGATGGCTGGTACTTGAGGAATGACACCCAAGGTTGTTCATAGAGACAAGCACTGCACACATGTGCATTTTTATGAGCATGTTTACACACACACACACATACACACACAGAGTGGGGAGAGGGAGAGGAAGAGAGAGGAGGAGGGGGAGGGGGAGGGAGGAAGAGAGGGGAGGGAGAGAAAGGGGGAGAGAAATCCTAGCATGTTCCATTTCTCTAGAAGTGTATCAAATGTTCAGGTTTAAAGGTAGTAGTGCATGTAGGCTACTTAGGTGACAATTGATCACTTTTCTAGCATATAAATCTGGTCTCTAGAGTCTAATTATAATTTTCCAAAGGAATGAAGAGTAAAACAGTGTGAGTTCAAAACATATAAGAAGGCAGAGGAACATCAAAGAAAGCCTGGGGGTTGAGGTGGATCTCACAGGACAAACTGGAAGCAGCCTGGGGAGATAAGAGGAGGGACTTCCTATTGACCAGAAGGTAGGGAGGAGTGAAGGCAAACCCTGAGAGGCTCCATTTGGTTCTCTTATTTCAGACCTAGACCCTCTCACCTCCTTGGGGTCTCACTGCCTAGTCCTGCTGACCCTAGAATTCACAATGTAGACTAAGCTGGCCCTGAACTCTTAGAGATCTACCTGCCTTTTCCTCCTGAGTGCTGGGATTAAAGGTGTGCACCACTACTCAAGTTCTGAGAAATCTCTCTGAATCTGTAAGTTCAATGCCTGCACACACTAGGCATCCAGGACAAGTTTAGGGTTGAGTTCGTGAATGACCTTGTACTGGAGACAAAGGAAAAGATGGTACCAAGGCCATCTGAGGCTGAACTGGAGATCGAAAATAGGAAGAGGAAATGTAGACTAGCAAAAAAGATACAGAGTGCAGCCAGATATGCTAAGTTCCAGGTGACCCCTGGGTCCAGGGATGACATCAGTGGGTCATATGACTGAGACCCATGAGGTAAGCCTGGAAAATGGATACAGTTGTGTACAAGTAATTACATTTTGGTCAATGGCAGACCTATATGTATGATAATGCTCCCATAAGATTATACTGAAGCTGAAAAGTTCCCTTTCTTAGTGACATTTATAGCTGTTGAAATGTCAGTATAATTCATTACTGGCATATTTGTGGAGATACCTTTGTAAACAAACTCACTGCGTGTCGAGTCATCTATAATAGAGCTTATGTAATCATGTGCAGTACACAACACTCAGTGTTGTAACATTGACAGTGTTACTGGCTTAGGTATTTACTATGACACACTTGAGAAAATTTAGCATTATATTCACATATGACTTCTACTTTTAAAAGGCATTTAATGTAAACTACCGTGTTGTCTTATCTTTACAGAGTCTCTCGATTGCATGGAGGCCATGTAACATGACTGGTGTGGTGTTGCCCATGTACGTTTGTTTAAGTATATAACAAGGTATTTTCACAATGACACAATAAACTCACTGATGTTGTATTTAGAAAGTATCCCTGTCTCTATGTGTTACTGTCAAGCTGTGTCTGCTCTGCCACAGGGCATGGCTCTTGGGGAAGTGGAACATGGGGAGTTTGACTTCGTCTACCCCATGCCACTGCTGAGGCAGGTGCTGGGCTGTAGAGAAGCGCTGCTCCAGGGGTGGGAAAGTGCAGTGACCAATGGGAAAGCCAGAGCTGGTTTGGGAGTCCTCAGGTCTGCGATGAGGCCAGGGCTGTGGGGTTCTCAGACTCTTGGACGTCCAGGTACTACTAGGAGTCACAGAAGAGGAGAGAATGGAGTCTGTGCCCTTCAGCTAGGGGAAAAGGGGAACTCTGGCTTGTCCTCAGTGGGGTGATTAGCCTTTGATTTGGGGAGGTAGGCTGGGTGACACTTGTGGCTGGGAGCACAGAGAGGCCTTCTACTGGAGAATAAAGCTGTGACTCTGTAGACAAAGGCCTTCCCCAGGTTCCCCTTGGTGGATCTTGATGACAGATTGTCCATGGTTCTAAACAGTTTATTGTCAAGGCAGAAAGTGGATGTGTAAAACCATACCCTACTTCTCAGGGTGGGCCTGAGGCTAAATACCTTTTGCAGGGAGGAATGTCTGGGAAGGGATGCTTATTGGCTAAGCCCTCTGGGCCTCTAGGTATCTCATTAGACTGGAGAACTCAGTTTTGGGTCTATATGACCATAGGACAATTTCTTTTATGTTAGAAGCATGGCATGTGTTCCAGGTCAGGAGTCTGGCAGGGAACTGGGAGTTGACTAAACCTCAGGTGTGTGCCCAGTGAGTCTCTGGGACTCTACCTGCTCTACCTTACCAAACCTCCTAGCATGGTTTTATATCCCACATGTTACATGGCCATATGTTCAGTTTTTAGCTAAAAGCACAGAACGAAAAGACCATATAGAGAGTGTCTTTGGGGAACACCATCATTTCAGAGGAAGGAAATGAAGCCAGAACTTGGACATGCATATCTGATGACAGAAAAAAGTTGTAGCTTTAAGAGTTCCTGAATGATCATGTAACTGGAGTTTTAGGTCAAAAGCCACAACTCTGGCTGCTTCTATAAAATTTGCTTGTCACTCATCCCAATAGGACGATTAAAGGAGTAATGGTGGAAAGTAGGGAACAGAAACATAATCAACACATCTGCAAGGAGGAGGAACAGATCGAGGGTGCACTCGTCTTTAAGGTAGGACATGAGCTGTGGGTTTAAACAGAGCAAGAACCGGGACAAGGGGCAAGCGCTGTGTGTAACTGAGGAGTCCTGGTTGAAGTGTGCTCTTGTTGGTTACTGTCTCTGCTGTGGGTCAGAGATGATCTAAGAAATTCTTACAATTTGAAGGGACAATCTGGTTCGTAGAAGATGACCTCTTATACACGAGGATCCACCCTCACCGTGGGGTGTAACTGACCTATCTAAGAGGTGGCAGACGACTGCAAGTCTCTGCTGGTCCTAGAATCCAACATAGGACGTTTAGATGCCTTTTGGTAAAGGACAGCAGTAAGATGTCTTAGTTCCCATTGCCTTTGTGCCTTAAGTTCAAAGGGAAATGAGATGAGTAAAGGATGGCTGGCTTTCAGCTACCCATCAACTCATTCTCACATGCCCATAGCACAGGAGACATATAAAACCAAGGCAGAGGTGCCAGGCTTTATCCTGCATTCTGTTATGTTGTAGATGCAAGCTCAGAGCCAAGAGCTCTTGAGCAGACAGCTCAGGGGGAATGTGTGAACTGCTTGCTGCAAGGTTTTCAGGACTGCAGAAGAAGAGGGCTGGTGGGAAGCTCCCTTGGAAATCGAGTAAGAAAAAAATCTGAGGTTACAGAAGGTCAGGTAGCTAGCTGTGATTGAGTTTTAGACCCAGGGTGACAAAAGGTTTCTACCACCGGGGAGGATAGGTGAAGAGAAAGGCAGGGTAAGAGAACAAAGGGGGAAATGCTAAGATCCAGAACATTCTAGAAGGTGGATTTACAGGAGACACTCTGAAAGAAAAGAGGAGAAAGGAACAGGAGTATTTTGGGTGTTTTTGTCTTGTCTTCCTCACTGCTCCGCTTGGTTTAGGAGGACCTTGAGCCTTCTGGCAAGTCCTGTCTCCACAGGGTAAAGTCATTTGCTCAGGTGTACCATAAGATGTTTATTGTTCTAGGCAGTTTACTTGTGGTGTCTCCCTCTTCCATGCCTGCTTTTCTCAACCAGTGGCTGCCAGTAATGGTGCTAAGAACAACACCACCAGGCACAGCTTACTGAATGACCCAAGGGCCATTTACAGATGAGATCTTACTCCATAGGATGCACTGTGAAGGAATCACTTGAATGAATCTCTCCCTCTCCCATCTGCTTCTTTTCCATTTCGGCATAAACAATCAATCAATCAATCAATCATAAATCAAACAAACCCTTCAAAACATTTTCTCTAAAATCTTATAAAGATGGGTTTTTCTTTTCCCTGATTCTACCTAACTTCTGAGTTCAGTCAGCCCTCATCTCATCTCTCCTCACCTTGTCTCTGTTTCAACAGGAAGTTTCAGAATTTGGGATTGAGGGTGTTTTGGACATCCCTAAGCTTGTCTATGAGAAGCAGTCATTCACTTTGGGGCATTTTTGTTCTCTTTCATGCTGCCATTATTTAGGGGAGAGAATCCTCTCTGTTGACTGGTTTGGATTTGTTCTGCTTTTATTTTGGGACCCTTGTTCAGATGAGGACTGATCTCTGCTACTCCGAGCAGGATGGAAGTTTGGGGTGATGCTAGGCTTCCCAGTCTAAGATTGCCCCCTTTTGTCAGTGTATCAAAAGTTGATTTCTTTCATCTTATTTTGAAAAAGGATTTTCTTCTGATTTTGAAAGACATTTTCTGAATCACATCGATATTCTGAGAGGTTGTCTGCTTCCCCCTTGACCTTTTTCATAGTAATGTCTTGTCCTTCCATGATGACCCTTCTAAGAAAACCACTGGTAAGTAGTCCTCATTATCAAACTTCTTTTCCCTGCTGTGGTTCTAGATCTGTCCTAGGCTTCCCATGGCTCTGCTTTTCTATGTTGATAGCACAACTTCAGACCAGTTGAATTTTTTCCCTCAGGGACTCCCAGTGGGAGTGTGGGAGGAACTTGCTGGGGTCTCTTTAGTTTCCTGTTTAAAATTATTTTGACTTTTGGAAACTTTGTCTTTTGGGACACTGTGGGCTTCATATAGTTTCATTTGATTTTCTTGTTGTTTGTTGTTTGAATAGATATATGTTGGGAGAGTCAGATTTATATCACTGTGTAGTGGGTTTGGCCTAATGCTGCTTGTATTCTGATGTTAATTTGGGTCCCCCAAATTGTTCGCATTAAATAGTTCACATGCCCAAATTTAAGGCACCAAGGGATCTTACCCCCAGTTGGTAAATAAAGATGCCAGCAGCTAATATCCAGACAAAGCAGACAGAGGTGGGACTTTCAGGAGTCCTGGGCTTGAGACTGAGAGAGGAGGAGGAAGGAGGAAGGAGGAAGGGGATCCACTATGCTGGAGAGTGTGGAGGAGAGGCGATGTCATTGCTGAGAAACGAGGAGGGCAGGAGGCGTGGTCACCATGGAGAAGCTGGGAGAGTGTGGCCCAGAGGGCTGCCCAACTGGGTCCAGGGCAGCCAAGGCAGAACATAGAATTTAGTAAGTGATGACTCAAGATTATCAGCCAGAGGTGGGTCAACCACATGGAGGGTAGGCAGTGGCCCAGCTATTTTACTGTTTAAGGCATATCAGAATATAAAGGCTGAGTGTGTGTGTGTGTGTGTGTGTGTGTGTGTTTCATTCGGGAATGCAATGCACTGGGGTGGGTAGTGAACCTGCCTGTGGGATTTATTTATTTAATTCAACACCACTGTCCAGAATTTCTCTGTAATGTTAACCCAGAGACTTGTATACACAGAGTATACAAGAGTCCTCGATAAAAATGGCCTAAAAGAGCTCTTTAAACCTGGCATTAGCTGTGCACTGAGTAATGTTACTGGAAAGGGACTGCCCTCCAAACAAACTTGAAATTTTTGTGTAACAACAATTTCAGAGGGAAGTGGTGACCAGAAGCCCAGGGTAGAATTCTCTGTGGCATCCTAACCTTTCCCTCTTTGTTTTTGTCATTACACAGCTTCTTTGCCTCCAGCATCACACCAGAAACTCAAGCAGGGGAAAGGGCAGATCTCGTGAGACAAAGGCATCTTCAACTGTCAGCTCCATTTTGAAACTCTTTCCTGAAACCCCCCCCCCCCAATTCCAGAGCATTTGCTTCTCTAACTAGACAAAGATTCAGAAGTGCCGCTGTAAAGTCTTATTTGTCTTAAGTGTACTCTTCTGAAATGGGAGGCCTATTATTGAGGAAAACCAGGAGGGGGAATAGAATAGGCAAACAGCAATTTTCCTCTACTTCCCAGCTGCAGGGATTAAGAGTCCCTGAGGCACACCACTGACTTAGAGACAATACTTCCTTTATCCAAAGGAAGACTGGAACAGACTGACCCTCATGTGGCTAGGAGGAGGATCTCATTACCCAACTCCCATAGTGATGTCCCCCCACCACCACCACCATCACCCCAGGCCTCTCCACTCCTCGGGGCCTCAAGTCTTTCTAGGGTTTGGAGCATCTTTTCCCACTGAGGCTAGATCAGGCAGTCCTCTGCTGCATATGTGTTGGGGGCTTCGGACCGGCTCATGTATGCTGCCTGGTTGGTGGCCCAGAGTCTGAGAGATCTCAGGGTTCTGGATTAGTTGAGACTGCTGGTCTTCTTATGGGATCACCCCCCTCCTCAGCTTCTTCCAGCCTTTCCCTCATTCAACCACAGGGATCTACAACTTCAGTCCAGTTGTTGGGAGTATCTGCCTTTGTCTCAGTCAACTGCTTGTTGGGCCTTTCGGAGGACAGCTGTGCTAGGCTCCAGTCTGTAAGTACACCATAACATCAATAATAGTGTCAGGCCTTAGAGCCTCCCCTTGAGCTGGATCCCAGTTTGGACTGGTCACTGAACCTCCATTCCCTTAGTTGCGTCTCCATTTTTGGTCCAGGCTTTCAGGTGTTCTATTAAGTTGCTAGCATAGGATCTCTCAAATTTCTTTACAAGAGCACTTAGTACTATGAATTTTCCTCTTAGCACATATTTCATTGTGTCCCATAAGTTAGGGTATGCTGTGTCATCATTTTCATTGAATTCCAAGAAGTCTTTAATTTATTTCTTTATTTCTTCCCTGATCAAGTTATAATTAAGTAGAGAGTTGTTCTGTTTCCAGGGGTATGTGGGCTTTCTTTTGTTTTTGTTGTAATTGAAGATTAGCCTTAGTGTACTGGCTGGTTTTGTGTCAATGTTGTAATTGAAGATTAGCCTTAGTGTACTAGATGGTTTTGTGTCAACTTGACACAAGCTGGAGTTATCACAGAGAAAGGAGTTTCAGTTGAGAAAATGCCTCCATGAGATCCAGCTGTAGGGCATTTTCTCAATTAGTGATCAAGGGGGGAGGGACCCTTGTGAGTGGTACCATCTGTGGGCTGGTAGTCTTGGGCTCTATAAGAAAGCCAGCTGAGTAAGCCAGAGCAAGCAAGCCAGTAAGGAACATCCCTTCATGGTCTCTGCATCAGCTCTAGATTCCTGACCTGCTTGAGTTCCAGTCCTGACTTCCTTTGGTGATGAACAGCAATTGGGAAGTGTAAGCCGAATAAACCCTTTCCTCCCCAACTTGCTTCTTGGTCATGATGTTTGTGCAGGAATAGAAACCCTGCACAAAGACAGTCAGTGATGATCTGATAGAATGTATGGGATTATTTCAATCTTCTTGTATCTGTTGAGGTTTGTTTTGTGACTGATGATATGGTCAATTTTAGAGAAAGTACCATGAGGTGCTGAGAAGAAGGTATATTCTTTGAATTAGGGTGGAATGTTTTGTGTATATATGTTAAATCCATTTGGTTCATAACCTCTATTAGTTTCACTTTGTCTATGCTTAGTTTCTGTTTCAGAGACCTGTCCATTGGTGAGAGTGGGGTGTTGAAGTCTCCCACCATTATTGTGTTGGGTTCAATGTGTGTTTTGAGCTTTAGTAAAGTTTCTTTTATGAATATGGGTGCCCTTGCATTTGGGGCATAAATGTTCAGAATTGAGACTTTCTCTTGGTGGATTTTTCCTTTGATGAATACGAAATGTTCATATATATATATATATATACACACATATATATATGATGACTTTTAGTTTAAAGTTTATTTTATTGGATATTAGAATGGCGACTCCTGCTTGTTTCTTGGGACCATTTGCTTGGAAGACTTTTTTCCAGCACTTTACTCTGAGGTAATGTTTGTCTTTGTCCTTGAGGTTTGTTTCTTGTATGCAGCAAAAGGCTGGATCCTGCTTCTGTATCCAGTCTGTTAGCTTATGTCTTTTTATTGGGGAATCGAGTCTGTTGATACTAAGAGATAGTAAAGACAGATGATTGTTAGTTCCTCTTAGGTTTGTTGTTGTAGGTGGCATTATATGTATGTATTCTCTCCTTTTAGTTTTGTTCTGAGATGATTAATTTCTTGTTTTATCTTTGGTGTAGGTACCCACCTTATGTTGGAGTTTTCCTTCTAGAATCCTCTGTAGGGTTGGATTGGTAGATAGATAGTGTTTAAATTTGGTTTTGTCATGGAATGCTTTGGTTTCTCCATATATGATGATTGAGACTTTTGCAGGGTATAGCAGCTTGGGCTGGCATTTGTGTTCTCTTAGTGTCTGCATGACCTTTGTCCAGGTTCTTTTGGCTTTTAGGGACTCTGTTGAGAATTCTGGTGTAATTCTGATAGGTTTGCCTTTATATGTTACTTGGCCTTTTTCCCCTTACAGGTTTTAATTTCTTTCTTTGTTTTGTGCATTTAGTGTTTTGATTATTTTGTGATGAGAGGGTTTTTTTCCTGGTCCAATCTATTTGGTATTCTACAGACTTCTTGTACATTTATGAGCATCCCTTTCTTTAGTTTGGGAAAGTTTTCTTCTGTGATTTTGTTGAAGAAGTTTTCATGTCCTTTGAGCTGATTCTTCATTTGCTTCTATTCCTATAATTCTTAGGTTTGGTATTTTCATTGTTTTCTGGATTTCTTGGATGTTTTGGGTTAGGAGTTTTTTATGTTTTGTATTTTCTTTGACCATTGTGCCAATATCTTCTAAGGTATCTTCTACACCTGAGATTCTGTCTTCTATCTCTTGTGTTCAGTTGTTGATGCTTACATCTGTAACTTCTGACCTCTTTTCTAGGTTTTCTATTTCCAGAGTTTTTAGAGACTGAATTTTTAAAGTGACTTTAGGTTTCAAAGAGACTTTGGATTTTTAAGGAGATTGAATTGTAAAGACCTTGGGACTTTTTAAGTTCATAAAATGTTTATATTGCAGTGTTGCTATTCATGTGTGATCTTGAGGATAAAAAGAAAAGAAAGCTTGTGGCTTAACAGTGATGTGTTTGTGTGTCAAGTTGACACGGGGTCAATTGTACTGGATAGTTTTATGTTATCTTGACACAAGGTAAAGTCATTTAAGAGGAAAGAACCTCAATTAAGTAAATGCCTCCATAAGGTCTGGCTGTATAACAACCTGTAGGGCATTTTCTTAATTAGTTACTGATGTAGGAGGGCCCAGTCCATTGTGGATGGTGCCATCCCTGGGCGGGTGGTCCTAGGTTCTATAAGAAAGCAACCTAAGCAACCCATGGAGAGCAAGCCTGTAAGCAGTGCCCCTCCATGGCCTCTGTCTCAGCTCCTATCTCCATGTCCCTGCCCTATCTGAGTTCTTGATGGCTTCATTGTTGAATGGTGATATGGAAATATAAACCAAAAAAACCCTTTTCTTCACAAATTGCTTTAGTCATGGTGTTTAATCACAGTAATAGAAATGCTAAATAAGATAGATGTATTTAATATCTCTTGACATATTACTTTCTTTTTAATATAGGAGGAGGGGATCTTATGATACCCAGGCTCTTCTCAAACATGCTATGTAATAGAAAGCTAACTTGGACTCTTACTCCTCTTGATAAATTCTAGAATTGTAGATATGTGTGCTACTATGTCTTTATAACTATGCTAGCCCTGCCCATTGATCCCAAGACTACTCTCAGTAGTTTTCTCAGATGAGAGTGAGCTCTTTTTAAATACTTCCTGCTGGATGTTGTGAATCTATCTCATATCTGTACTACTGTGGAAAAGCACCAGGCTGCCTGGCAGCCAGCCCAGGGCTGTGACTGGAATGGAAATCTCAGAATAGCCCAAGGTCTTTTACCAAGGTTAGAGTGGCAGATGTGACTGGCTAGGGATGGTGAGTCAGGAGCAAATGGCCCACACTCAAAGTGTCCCCTCCAGGGAAGGAAACAGAGCAGTAGTGCTGAGGTCTGAACACAGGGCCATCTTAGAAGACTCTTACATCAGAACTGACCCTGGTGGCCTTTCTGATAACAGAGACTATATCTGAGCAATGTGGTTTCTTACCAGAATATGCAGCTGGAGGCTGTCAGGAAATCATGAGGGAGGCTTGTGGCCTTGGAGCCACTCTCTTCTCCATCTATAACCTATTCATACTCACTCTATTTCCCTATGGACTAATTTCCCCCACCCTGGATTAAAATCCCAACTGATTATGAAGGTTGCCCTTGTATCTTCTGTTAGGAAAGAGAACTCTCAATTTTCTCTTAGCCAACAATATTGGAATGAATTATAGATGGCTGTCAGCCTTTTTTGTACTCTGACTGCCTTTGAGAATCCAAGAAGAGACAAGTCCAGTCCAAGGTGCTATGATTTAGTAAATATGTGATGTCCCCTTTACATTCTGTGTTTCTCTCAACTTCATAATAATTTTCTAAAGTGTATATAATTTGGCTTTCCCCCTAGAAAACCAAGATTGGCTTTGGATTTTGATTGTAAGCAACAGTTTTGGAAGACTGTAAGCTAATTTTAATTAGCTTATAGGTGAGAATAACAGCTCAACAAAGTCTGATACATTTGAGGATGTGTGACTTTGCCAAGTGACCTTTGTAGTTCCTGAGGTCACTATGACTATTAAAAATGACAGCTTTCCCCATCTTTCAACTGCACATAAATGCACATTACAGGTTATTCAAACTACAACATGGTAGTTCTTAGAGGGAATTGCCACATTTGGCTCTTCACTGCACGTTGAGTTCAACCACAGTAGAAGCAGTATTTTGTCTTTGAAAATAGTGTAACTTCTGTAAGCATCATGCATGGATGACTCCAAGAAGAATAGTGAACTTAAAAGCTGACAGCTCTCTTGACAGCACACTGACTTTTTCTGGATGAAATTAAGTAAAAGAAAAGGAAGAAACTCATGGCCCCTTTCAGGTATAACACAGATTTAAGGGAATAATCTTGATGTGGGGCATCTAAGAAAGGATTTGACATGAGCTCTGCTACGCATAACTCTCATTCCCACACAAGAATAGCACATCTTCTGTCTCTACAGGTTTCCTACTCAGAGAAAAGAGAGTCAACCATTGGCATAGGAAGGGCAATGAGGAGTGAACCATGGTCTTTCCAAATGGTGAAAACTTGGAGCAGAGGCAGGGACCTTTCTCCCAACAGCACACCTAGGACTCCTTCAGAGGTTCAGGCAATGACTGTGGAAGACAGTTTATTGCTTGTTATCTAAGCCAGTGTGAATAACCAGGCAGGATTTCTAGATTTTTTTGTTTTTCTTTGATGTATGGGTCAAAACTCAGTGTTTTTAAATATAAGATATTTTTATAATTGTAAAAATCTTATTTTTAGACAGATAACACTTGTTTATATAGAAAACATGCAACAGAAATATTCAGCCAGATTTAGAATGCCCAGAAAAATTTGTACATGAAATAATGCAAATATATTTTTTTATTTATATAGTATAAATTCATGTTTAGTTAGTTTTTGAGAAGTCCAAAGGACTGCCTGGTGTGGTGTAATTCCAACACACTGGAAATGGAGGCAAGAGGGTCATGAGGTCAAGGTCACCCTTGATTATATAGCAACTTTGAGGTCTGCCCAGGCTATATGAGATCCAGTCTCAAGAAAATCTGAAAGCATATTGTTGACATAGGGCTTGTAAACTGTTTCTACTCAGCATATAAGGGAGGCCATTAAGTCTTACTATATAGACCCTGTTGCTCATGGCTGCATGGTATGTTGCTAGATGTAACATCATTAGTGTGTTTCTAGATGATGTAATATTTATGTCATGAAAGTGAGCACCATTACAAACAATGATACAGTAAATATGGTTATGCACACAGCTGTTTATACTTGTTTCTTATTTCCCCGAGATAAAATTCTACAACAATAATACAGAATTTACTATATTTCTTTCAAGGATTTTGCTGTTTTGCCTTATTTATTTGTTTACTCAAATAGGACCTCATGTAGTCCACACTGGCCTTGAGTTCCCTGTGCTTCTGAGAATGACGTTAAACTTTTCTGATCCTCCAGGCTCACATTTCAAGTGAAAGGTTGATGTTATTCTCTATTACATCTGGCTTTGTTAAAGTTTTTGTTTTTATCAGTTTCTATACCGACCAGCTGAGTGTTGTTGATACAGGCAAGCACAGAGAATGGTATGGAAACCTAGGATTTCCACTTGGCTTGGCCTATGTACACACCCTGCCCTGAACAATACACCTAGCAACGTTTTGGTAAACTAGGACTCCCACTTGCCTCAGGTTGAACATATACCTGCTTTAAGCAATGTAAATAAGTTACTTTCCCTAGTAACCTTCCTGTAACGCTCCATTTATATCCAAACATGTATTGGAGCACACCTTGAAGGCAAGAGAGATGGGTCAGTATGGCCTAGACTGGTTTTAAATACAAGTGCAATGAGGCAAACTATGTCATCTAAGTGAGTTTGTATGGCAGATACCCGCACCATCTTCTGCCTATGCCTAACTGGGCACACATATTATTATAATGAGATGCATTATGGGAAAAGACATGTGCAGTGAGCAAAGGCTTATCTAATTCAAGTCTGTCAATCAAAGTAGAGAACTACACAGCCTGTGCCCCTTGGGAACTAAGCACCTCCTTCTCCTGGTTCCCATGAACAATAACCAGGACCCTTGAGCACTCTCACCCAAGTGATCCATGGTAATTCTTGATAATTCATTTTCCTTCTGATCTGTGTTCTATTGAAACACGTTTACATAAAGTTTCTTTGCTATATTGCAAATCTCTATGGGCCTTGACTTCAATTCCTTCAACAAGATGGAGAATCCAAAATGCCTAACCAAGACTCCAATGCTGGTAACACTATCATATGTATTTCTGTATTAACATTCTAGGAAACCGACTTCAAAATTAAAACAAACTTTTGGAGAAACAACATATAGATACAAATGAGGAAATGGAACAGCACAGTAGACACTGCATTTCTGCTCCCAAACACAAGAACTCCAGTCAGGTGTGCTCCCTCTCCTCCTCTCCCCGGGTCCGTGTGTGTGTGTGTGTGTGTGTGTGTGTGTGTGTGTGTGTACATACAGTGGCAGAGAGTGCTGCCAGACCTGTCTGCTTTCCTCACAGCACCAGACTACATTTTCCACCCTCCTTCTAGGTTAGGGTGAACATGAACTCTCACTCCTGACCCCTCTCTCCCTGTATGTGCTTGCCCAATGATGTGGCCTGGGGAATACCTGTGTCAGGAAGGTGACTGGCAGGCCTCTGAATCCCTTCACACACACCAGCTACAAATACACAGCGTTACAGTGCACAGAGTGTGCAAATAGTGAATTCTGCTATCTAAATCACTGAAATTGCAGACAAGCTAGGCAATTTAGACAAGCAAAAGAAATAAACCCTTAGAATTCTAAAAATCAGAGGCAACTGACAGAAATAAGCATACCCTGTTAAATCTCAGGCATATTGTTTCATCAGAGCAATCCATATTAGAACTAGTAATGAAAAGAAATGAGGGTTTGTTATTATATTTTCTCTTTTGTAGTAATTTTTCTCTCTCAAATACATGTTGTGGAAAATAAGAAGCTATATCCTGTATTTATGTGTAAGGCATATTTTTCCAAAATACAGTTGTACATAAAAATACTCGTGTTGAAGGAGTAGAAAGCAGTATAATGAGGGAATTTAGATTATTTTTATTTTATTTTTGATGATATTAAGCTTTTCGTCAAGAGCCCAAAAGATGGTTCAGGAGGTAAAGGCACTTGTTGCCAACCCTAATGACCTTGAGTTTGATCCCAGAGACCTACATGGTGGAAGAAGGAAATGGGCTCCTAAAGACTTAGAAGTTGCTCTCTTACTTCCACATATAAGTCACAGCTCAAGATCTATATGCATATGGTGTGTGTATGTACATGTGTGTTCATGCACATAGTAAATAAATAAATAATAAATTGATAAGTAGATATAACACAAAAGTGTTTAAAGTTTATTGTTAGCAATACACTGTTTAAGGGGGATCTGGTGGTGCTAACCACTCCTTTAGTTTCTCATTTTCATCAGCTCACTTAAGTTAGAAAGACCATAGGGACATCTCTGGCTAAGGAAAACTGAGCAGAAGCAGCCCCTTTATGGGCAGAGGTGGTAATCTTTCATTCTTTCTTGCTCTTCCAGAGAGTTGGTACAACTACAACCTGACAGAACCTCGACCCTGGTTCTTGAGTTAAGCCCCCTTCTCTAGGCAAAGAATAAACCTTTCCTGTGAAGATATTGGGATTCAGAATAACTAGACAACTGCACCATAGGCCCAGCTGTCTGTGAATATAAGGCTCACAATCACCTGTATCTTGTAATCTTCAACATCAAGTGCTCCGTACCTAAGCTTCAAGAGTGAAGGCTCACAACTACTATTAATCCTCTGGAAACTGGTTAGTATATATTTGACTTCTTAGCAATGTTGGCAAATATGAGGTTAAAGAAAATTAAGGCTTTGGAACAGAGTGTCCTTATGAGTGCAGTAACGGTCTTATGCCTAAGTCGTTTGGCATTTTCTGAGCTCAGATAGCCTATGAAATAGTTCTTACTGTCCTTACATTATGTGAGAACTATTACCTGGGCACAAGTACCTAAATGTTTGGAAGAAAAACCAGTAAGTAATCTCCTGACCACTGGTCCAGGGCTCTGTACCACTTATTTCCCAAGAACAGTAGTTAGTTGCTACTGGTGGAATACAAAATGGAGGGCAGAGTGCTGCTCCTTTAGTATATGCTACTACTTGGTTGTTGAGTGTCTTTCGAAGGTTCATAGGTAGCGGCTGTATGCTTAAGGTAGCAGGTAACTGTAGAGGTACAGTCCAGTGGAAGGTCATTGGAGATGTGTCCTCTCGGCATATTTGCAGAGCTTTACTCAGCCTCTCCACTCTGTCTTGCCTTTTAGATGTTACCGTTTGCTCCTTCTCACACCCCATGACCATCTGGTTCATCCATAGTCATCAGCAGTGAGTGAACCATGCGTCTCCCATTTTGAACTCTGAACCTTCAAAACTGAGCTAAACAAATGTCCCTTTACTATGTAAGTAGCCTATGTTAACAGCAAATTGAGTCAAGGTGTTTAATATTTTTAAATGAATTCTTCTTAAATCAGTGAACAATGCTTTTTCATACTATCTAAAGTTTTGAGAATTGGCGTGTGCTACTTTTGTAATTTGAAAATTCTATTTGAACAGATAGCTATTGATAGGTGGAAAGTTAATAATTGCTTCTTCAATCGATGCCCATATGATAGCACTTAGTATTGTGTCTGTCAGCATCTTTAACTTTAGTCTAAAGGTTGGGCTTCTTGATACTGGATCCAAGTTTGTAGCTACCGAAGCAAACATAGCCTAGAAGCAGGGCATAGCCGCTCATAAATGAATGCTTCTAGGTTGTCCACAAGGCTCTGGAGGTAAAGGTGCTTGCTGCTCAGCCTGATCACCTGAGTTAGACCCTAAAATCAATCACGTTGCTGGAAGGAGAGACCTGACTCCTACAGGTTGTCCTTTGACCTACACACCAGTGCTGCGCTACAACTACCATGCACCATATAAATCAATGCAATGAAAACATTTCAATGAGTTTTGCATGCTGAAAGACACTACCTGGGCATATTCACCTATCATGCTTGTTATTTGTGATTATTTCTTAGTGTCAAAGATTTGACTGATATTCTATGTAGCTTTGTAGACTTCTCTATTCTTTTCAGTAGGTGGTATAAATGTATGCATATGTGTGTAGGTATACTCATTTGCACATGCACATGTGTAGAGGCCTTAGATTGATACATTCATTTGCACATGCAGAGGCCTTAGATTGATATCCAGTGTCTTTTTCCATTGCTCTCCACCTTTTAAATTTACTTTTGTTTGTTCTTGAGAAAGGATCTCTCACTGAACTGTGAGATTGCCATCTATACTAGACTAGCTGGCCCAGAACACCTGGGATTTGACTGTGTCCACTCCAAACCCCAATATTGATGCATCTAGCTTTCGTATGGGCACTGGAGATCCAACTTCATGTCTTCCTGGTATCACAGACAGCAGTTTACCCACTGAGCCATCTCCCCAGCCCTTGTGTGTTCTTAAATCGCCTGTGCATTCAAACCTGCCAGGATCAGACATACAATTGTGGAGCTGCCAAAAATAGTGAGAATCTGGGAATTTTAAAATAGATTTTCTATGCACAGACTCTACTGCTCCACATTAGTCTCCCAGGCAAGCAGCTGTATAGCCAGTTCCTTTTATGATGTTTAATTGTTTCATTGCTGCCTGCAGGTAGGTATTTTGGAAATCATCAGACCATAGCTGTGGATAAAAATCCTCTTATCCATCCTGGCTCCTTTTGCCTTCACATGTTATTTGCTGTCATCTTTTTGGTCTATGAATAGCTGAGGGTCATTTTTAGGGAAAGAAACCTAGCCACCTCATCTGAATTTTCTCACATTTAGAAGGTTTTAACTACTGGAAGTAAAAGATAGTGAGCTTCATATGTGGTAATTACCAAATTTCAAGTACATGGTAAATGAAAATGGACTAGTATTTATGAAAGGGAGGATAATCTAACTTATTCTTCAGAAGCAATTGGCATTTTAAATATGCCTCTATGTGGCTGTTGTTTGTATCAAATTATTTTAAAGGGCTCTATAAAGCACTGTGCCTTTAAATTGATTTACTATTACAGTAATTTACTAGCTGTAGATCTGCATCATCTATCTCTGGCTGTCTCTTTCTGACACCCACAGATGTATTCACCCACACACCTCCCCACGCAGACCTATACTCTTGACTCATATTCAGAACCACTGTCAAAAGATAAAAAATAAACAACACCACTCTCTGCTTAATTGTCTTCCTTTCAAATACATATGAAACTGTTTGCTCTATCTCCATGCATTTTTCAATCAATGAGTTCTGTCTGTTGTCCCTAGGAGACCAGAACATGCATGTATGCTTGTTTTCATATGAATTCAGTAAAAACTGATACACATAGAAGCAGATGGAGATGGCCAAAAAATTAGGGGATATTTACTATAAATAAACCCCTAGTTATCCAAATTCTGGTCATCACTTCTAATTTAAACTATTATCTGAAAATTCTCTAAGTCCAGAGCTAATCCTGTCTACTGGAGATAAAAGTGACTCCAGTTCAAGGTTTATATCTGCCTGTTCCTGTTCAAGGTCACACATCTGCCTGGTCCAGTTCAAGGTTACACACTTCCTGTAACAATGCTCCTGGTGCAGCATTGAATCTTTTTCAAGGGAGAGAAGAAATGATGTGACTCATTAAATTATGGTGGGGTATCATTTCTTTTCCTGTGTTTCTTTCACCCAGGGCCACTGAGTGTCTGAAACATAAGATCCCCATGGAAGGACAAGAGCAAAACCTCTGGGTAAACACCAATAAGATTGACCTGTGGGTGTTCAATCTATGCCCATTTTATTTTATTTAATTCAGATGTTTGATGAGTGGTTCATGTGACTTACTGACCAGTAAGCTAATTAGGGGCATCATGTTAGCCAGCAAATTCTGAAGGGAGGCTGCTGAAAATAGACCACCTCTGTCAGCAAATAAGGGAGCTGACAATCACAGCCAAGCAGTTATCTAAAGGTTTATGAACAGTGGGTTAAACGTTGGGGTTATAATGTAAGAAAGCATTGAAGGGCTTTCAAGGCCCTCAAGAAAGCTTTTCAAGGGCTATGTGAAGGCGTCTTTGGCTTGTGTCTCAGGGAGAAGCCAACTCTTGAGATGATGAGGATGAAGCATCACGTGAGGCTTTCTTTCTTTCTGCCTGAGGAGGCAGGAGCACTCCCGTAGTCCCTCCTCTCCTTTCCCTGCCTACCCATCCCCATTTAATCCTCAAATTCTACTTTCTCCTTTGTGGGTTTATAGCTATAGTGTATTTCGCTTTCCCTGGAAGAGCCTGTTCTCTTCTCCATGCCCCTTGCTAGCTACCTAACCTTTGCCAATACTCTGAATAAAACATACACAATTAAAGCTAAAAGCTAACATCCACATACAAGAGAAAATGTGCAGCATTCCTCTTTCTGGGTCTGGGTCACTTCACTCAAGATGACTGTTTCTAGCTTCATCCATTTAGTAGCAGAGATCACTTTACTTAACACATGAATAATATTCTACAGTCAAATCTACCACATTTCCATTATCCATTCATCAGATGATTCACAGTGAGGCTGTTTACAATTTCTGGCTTCAGGTAAGGTTTTATAAGCTATGGAAGTAACACACATCAGTTATTTAAAATCTCATCTTTTATGTTTGGCTCTAAGCGTCCACATCTGCATTGGTCACTTCCTGGATACCCCTCCACAAGCCCCCCATCCCACAACCTCCCTCTCCTCCCTCCCCTTTGCCTCTTTGAGGGCGCTTCCCTACCCACCCACACTTTCCTGCCCCACCCCTCCAGCATCCCCCTATACCTGGGCATCAAACCTCCACAGAACCAACGGCCTCCCTTCCCATTGATGTCAGACAAGGCCTTCCTTTGCTACCTATGTATCTGGAGCCATGGATCCCTCCCTGTACACTCCTTGGTTGGTGGTCTAGTCCCTGAGAGCACTGGGTGGTCCGACCAGCTGATGTTGTTCTTCCTATGGGGTTGCAATCTCCTTTGGCTCCTCTGGTCTTTCCACCAGCTTTCCCATCAGTGTCCCTGAGCTCAGTATGATTTGAGATGTAAACGAATGGAATGATTAATAAAATAAATAAATAAATAAAAAGCTTTGAGGAACACTTTGAAAAAAATAAATAAAAGCCCATCTTTTACAGAAAGCAGAAAGGGAAGAAAGCAAAGTTTCTGTTAGCCCACCTCTTTCCCTGAGCTGTAGTCCACAGTTCTCCCCTTTCCTGTTGTTAATATTTTTTATAATTAATAAAGGCAACTCCAGAAATTTGAGAGATTACATTATCCAAAGAAGCCATGTTCTCAGTTTCTTCACCAAAGGAGGGAGATGTATGTCTGTAGCCAGGGTTCTTTTGGGATATACAGTCCAGGATGCATATACTGCAGAATGGGCCCTGGCAGATTCAAAGCAAGAGCTCCAAAGCTTCACTTTCTTCTTTCAACATTGCCTTAGACTCAGTTGGTCTCTTGAGTAAGCGACAAATCTCTGAAAGAGTCTATTTTTTGCTCATAAAAGTCTGTGTGGCTCAATGCCCTTTTAAAAAGATACCGACAAATTCAAATTCTCTAGGAAAAGTCCCAGAAAAGGGACAGTGCATGATGTAGTGGGAGGGGTGGCCCCCTTGTCCATTACCCAAGCCCTTGGTGACTCTCCAGGGTGGAATCAGGTGGAAGCATATGAGTCCTCCAAGGCCAGCACAGCTACCTCATTTAACAGGAGTTGCAATCAGTCCAGTCAGTCTACAGCATTAAAGAAATGTCTGATCAATCTAAATTGAAACTACTGTGTACCAGAAATATCTATCAAAATGGAAACAGCTGTTTATTCACTGGGGAATAAAGAAAGCTGTTTTAAACAATGGGCAACATAGTGGTACAGAATTCAAGTATATGCTCATATACTTGAGGTAGACATTTGCTC
Source organism: Rhynchomys soricoides (assembly GCA_019843965.1). Classification (NCBI taxonomy): domain Eukaryota; kingdom Metazoa; phylum Chordata; class Mammalia; order Rodentia; family Muridae; genus Rhynchomys; species Rhynchomys soricoides. The sequence goes on along the minus strand of JADRCH010000143.1, from coordinate 2,474,917 downwards.
AGCAAGAAACACATTTCTACTTTTAATCACTCTTAAGTTCTCTGTGCAGATTGCAACTGAAAGAAAGATCTATAGGAAACAAGATTTTCACAAGAAGTATATAAATTTTTCTATGCGTTCAAAATAGAGATAGGGTGAGGTTATCAAAACAGCGATATTTCAAAACAGCAAGAGCAGTGAGTCAGGATCATAGTACCAAATATAGCAGCCCTACTTCTGACAGACTCAGAGCGAGGTTAGCCCCAGGGATAGCAAAGCAGTTTTACCAAAATGGCATCATCAGGAATGAGAGCAGTGCTTAGCCCTCCTCCCAGAGTGTCACACTGCTTTTAAAGCATGTTTATAAATATTTGCCTCTGAGCCATTTTAGGGGAGCTTTCCATATAAACATCTGGCTTCCAATGACTCATCTCTAATCTGGTTCTCACCCCAAAACTCCTGCTGGGCTTTCAGTGAACACTGGGCCCAATAAGTCCATGAGATATTTGCATTTATGATGGACTCAAATGAAGACACAAAAGGAGCTAGAGAAGGGGAGATGTGTAAGCATCAGCCTATCTTCCTTTCTTTGAGAGTTTGACAGTGATGGCGCAGCTATACCCTAACTGCTATTTAAGATACTGTTTTAGATTGCTTTGGCAACTTGATAGTTGTACCTGATGTATTTTTTAAAATAATTATTCTGTGCATTTCCTAGCTAAAGGCACCCCAGTATTCAAAATACTAATATGAAACTTTACTTTTACCATTATATTTAAGTTATTGGATCAAGAAAACCATTGGTTAGAGGACACTTGTAGAATAAGTTAGCTTTTCTTTCTTCTGTATTGAGACTGAAAAAAATGAGGGTTTTTTTTTTTTCACTATGATTGTGATTAAGTCATTCCTAAACCAGAGCTTTTCTGCGAATAGGTATGAACAGTAATGAAATATATGAATGAATCTCTGTTTTTGTATTCCTCAAAGGCAAGATTTGAGAAGTGAGTGGGTTCCTATGTGTATTGAGATGAAGTTGATAACAAAAGGAAAGACTTTGCAGAAACATGAGAATTATAGTCTTCTTCCCAAGGAAATGCGCAGCCCACAAAGCATAAGGTAGGTGGAATGGAGTGTTTGTTTGTAGATTGAGTAAGGATTACCATCACTAAGTCCATATGTTAAATTGAATTTTATGGTCCCGGTCATGTTTTGTTTAATATTGCATATTAAACATTAGGAAATGATGTTTGTTCTCCTTATTTCCATATCATTTTTTCTTGATATACACCCTTCTGTATATATTTAGTTTTCCCCCAATTTTTAATATCACTTTCTTCTTAATTCTAAGAAAAACAGGTCCATTTGTACATAGATGAATCGTTGGGGTAACGTTTTCTTCACATGCTCACATAAGAGCAAATATGAGAGCACATGCATGCACGTTGTGTGAAGGTGTCTCTGTATTTTCAATTGTTAATTCTGTACTGGCTGGATTCTGGGATTATCTATTTTTGTAGTCCATCACTGGATTTTGTTTTATAAATATTCATCCTTCCTCCCCTGCCTAAGGTCATCCAGAATTGTATCAGAGGTTGTCTCACCACTGATTGGTGATAATAAAGATCTAATGGCCAGTGGCTGGAGAGGAAGTAGGAAGGAAGAACTTGCAGACAGAGAGAGTGACACAGGGAAAGGAAACAGTAGCAGAAGGTCTGAGAGAGGACACGGAGGGACAGACGCAGCAGAACAAAGAAAGGTACAGGAGCTAGCCACATGGCCAGTCAGAGGCAACATAGTCGGGCTAAGTTAAACAGTAGCTGGAGACTGTCCCAGCAAAAGACCTAAGCTTTAAACTATACTAGAAGCCTCCATGTCATTATTTATACTGCTGGAGTGTCTGGAGGAAGTCCCTCTATAATGAGCGGTGGATGTCACTTAGACTTGTGTGATGGAGACAATAAGGAATGGTGGAAGCTGAAAAACATAATGCATTTGGCTAAATGAGCATCCATTTAGATAGTATTACCTATCTACATGGTATTTATTTAATAGATAGTACTATCTATCAAAATGGTATTGCTAGATCTTTACTTGTTTTAAGAGAAGATTGAAAGTGTTTATGCATTTCACAACCAAGTCAAGTGTTTCAATAATAAGCAATTCAAGAGCTAGTGAAATGATTCATCTGGTAAAGGCAACTGTTACCCTAGCCCAACAAACTGAGTTTGATCCCTGAGGCCAGGATGATGGAAATAGAGAATTAAATTTTGCAAGTTGACCTCTGACATACACATGCAAACAGAGGCACATGCTCACATAAAAGCAAACATGAGAGTAGATGCACATACATAGCAGGAGCCTAGAAGTTGTAACCCTGTGGTTTAAATTGTAGTGTCTTTGAGAATCTCTCTCTCTCTCTCTCTCTCTCTCTCTCTCTCTCTCTCTTTTCCCCTCTTCTTCCTCCTCTCCTCTCCCACTGTGTGTGTGTGTGTGTGTGTGTGTGTGTGTAAGTAGGAATGGCCCTGCTCCCTCAACTGAGGGTCTATTTTTGAAAATGTGTGCTTCCCACTCTGCAACAGCTGGCATTGTGACCTAGAATTCCTGGTTCTGAGACTAGGCTGGCTTGTTCTCATGAAGTCTTTGTGTCAAGAGGACAACCATCAAAGAAGGAATTCTCCTTGTGCCCATGATAATTGACCTTGATCCTCAAGAACAGAGAAAATTGGTTTGGTATCCAATGATCCACTAAAATACCTCTTCATGCTCTTCTATATGTGTTTGTATGTACATACATTTGCAAACATATGCATACATCTATGTTTATATATTGTTGCATGTATCTTTTGCTACCCCACCTTAAATCTGGGAACAGACTGAACTACCAGCCCCCACCTAGAGAATATTGGATCTGAGGATGAAAAGCACAAACACACACAGTTGTTCAATTTAAACTTGACTTTTTGCCATAACTGCTATCTTCTGCCTAGAGAAGCATGTCCTTATCAGTACTCTTAGCTCTGTACCTCTCCATCTGCCTTCAGCTTGAGTTATTCAGTTACATTTAGTCCCAGCTCAACATCCCCAACTGCCCACCTATAGAAGTGGCCTCTGTCCACCCTGCCCAAGATCTCTCATGGCTGCTTGGCTTTTCCCTCTCAGAAGCATAGCGAATTCTCCCTTCCATGCTCTCCTGTATCTGCTCACTTGCATACCTGCTGGTAACTGGAAGTCCCACCTATTCCTTCAGCCCAGCAATTGGCCCATGGCTTCTTTACTGATAGATCAGGAACCAATTGGGGGAACAGGACCTTAGCATCAGAACCACCCTTTCAATGTATTATATCTTGTTTGAGTTATAAAGTAATGAAAACTTGAAATTGGCCAAAAGATGTGTAATCTGATTCACCTTCTCACTGAGATTCAAGTATCCCCCTTGGGCCCTTCTTGTTACTTAGTTTCTTTATGTTTTGTGGATACATGGTTAACCTGTACTTTATGACTAATATTCACTGATAAGTGAATACATACCATGTTTGTCTTTCTGGGTCTGGGTTACGTCACTCAGGATGATCTTTTCTAGTTCTGTCCATTTGCCTGGAAATTTCTTGATAGCATTGTTTTTAATGGCTGAGTAATACTCCATTGTGTAAATAAACTGCATTTTCTTTATCTATTCTTCAGTTAACAACATCTAGGTTGTTTCCAGTTTCTGGCTATTATAAGTAAAGCTACTATGAGCATAGTTGAGCAAGTGTCCTTGTTGTTGTTGGAGGGAGGGAACTGGGTCGGGGAGGGATGGGGATAGAAAGAAGGGTTGAGTTGGGGAAAGGTCGGATGTAGAGAGTACTAGAAAATACAACTGGATGAAGGTGCACCTCTAGGATGAGCTAGGAACCTAGGATAATAGAAACCCTCAGAAATCTATGAGGGTGACACTAGCTAAGATTCCTAGCAATGGGATATGGAATTTGAACTAGCTATCTCCTATAACCAGGCAAATCCTCCAATGGAAGCATTAGTTCACAATTTGTCCAGTCTATAAGATATGCAGGGGTAAAAGATGAAGCAGAATTTGAGGAAAGGGCCAACCAATTACTAATTCAGCTTGAGACCCATACCCTGAGAGGGAGCCCAATCCAGACACTATTAATACTCTGCTATGCTTGCAGACATTAGCCTAATATAACAATCCTCTGAGAAGCTTCACACAGCAACTGATAGAAACAGATGTAGACACCCACAGGCAAACATTAAGTGGAGCACAGGGAATCCTGCAGAAGGCAGGAAAGAAGAATTGAAGGAGTAAGAGGGATCAAGGACACCACAAGAAAACCTACAGAATCAACTAACCTGGGCCTTATAGAGTCATAGAGACTGAACTGCCAACCAGAGAGAATGCATGAGATGGACTTAGGCCCTCTGCACATATGTAACAGTTGTGCAGCTATGTCTTCATGTGGGACTCCTAAAGTGGGAGTAGGGGCTGTCTCTGACTATATTTCCTGCCTTTGGGTCTCTTTTTCCCTAACTGGGTCGCCTTGTCTAGCCTCAATAGATGAAGATGTGCCTAGTCTTACTGCAACTTGATATGCCAAGGTGGGTTGATATTCATAGGGGGCCTCCCATTTTCTGAGGAAAAGGGGAAGAGGGGAGGATGAGTGTGGGGGAGGTGAGTGGGAGAGACTTAGAAGGAAAGGAAACTGTAATCAGGATGTAAAGTAAATAAATAATAAAAAGTTTTAATAGAAAAAAATGGGGAAAGATTTGAATAGACTCATTATCAAAGAAGATAAATGAATGGCAAGTACATCTACAATACATGGAAGATGCTTGAAAGCATAATTAATTGAAGCAATGCAAAGCAACACCATGAAAACCTTCTGCATGGTCATTAGGATAGCCGAGGGTACCAGTGAGGGGAGGATATTAAGAAACAAGAGATTTCACATACATTGGCTAGCACTGTAAAATTTTACTGGTTTCACCAGAATCAAAGTGTTTTTCTGTTTAAAAAAATCAGTTATAAGATAATGAAGTCAAGAATCTAATATATAACATGATGACTTTAGCTAATGGCATTAAATTGTGTATTTAAAATTTCCAAGAGAGTAGATCTTAAGTGTAACACACACACACACACACACACACACACACACACACACTATAGCTATGTGCTTATTTGCTTATAGCAATCATTTCACAATGTATTAAGATCATCACATTGTATTCTTTGACTACATCTAATTTATATAGATTTTAGTGGTCATTTATACCTTTATGAAGCTGGGGATCAAGTTAAATTCTATAACTACTGTGGTAAAAATTGCAGCTTCTTTAAAAGTTAAATATATAGGTGGATATTGTGATGCACTTAATGCTTGGGAGATGGGGGCGGGGAAATCAATGAAAGTTTGAGCCCAGTCTTGTCTATGTAGTTCCACCTATCTGGGCTAGATAGAGCAACTTGGTGTTGAACAAACCAACAACAAAGGATAAAAGTTTAAAATGTACTTGCTGTATAATCCAGCCGTTCCACGTTCCATTATTTCCCCAGGAGGAGAAAATGCATACATAAAGACTTTATGTGAATGTTACCTTCTGTTTTACTTGTAATAACCCTAAATCAGAATTGATCCAAATTGTCAATCCAAATGTCTGTCAATAGACATAAAAATAATTTTTTTTATTCTGATGCCATAAAATGTAGCTCAGCAGTGAAACAAGATGAACTCTAGGGCCACACCATGCTATGCTTGAATTTTAAATATTTTGATGAAAGAACCCAGACAAAACAATACATACTATATGATCTTATTTATCTACACTTCTATAAACTGAAATTTTAAGCTATAGCAACAGAAAGCAGACACTTGACTACTTAGTGACCAGAGGTAGGTAGGGAAAGAAGGAAGAAGTATTGGGGCAGGACATAAGGAATCATTTGGGAATATGTTCTCTACCTCAGCAAATCGTGGCAAATATGCACAGTTTACTCTGTGTCAATTTTACCTCAGTTAAGCTATTAAAAACAAAAAGGGAAAACACCACACCAGTGACGTCCAGTGTCTGTTGTTGGGGGCCAAAGATCATATCTAGAAATATTATTTGTGTATTCACGCAGAACACATGGCCAGCTAGCACAGGACACCCGGAGGTCAGGCTAATGTGTCAGGTTGCTTAAAGTTTTGCCCAGGGAGCAAACAGATGCTATTTGCTTATTGATCTTCTTCAAAAGGTGCATGTTTGTAACGATGTGGGGGGGTGAGAAAAGGGAAGCAGGGAGGTGAGAGAGAGAGAAAGAGCATCTTGGGGAGGCTGCAGCTTATATCCTTTTTGGAGGGAAATCAGGGCAAGAACTCAAGGCACAAACTTGGAGACAGGAACAGAAGCTGAAACCATGATGATACTGTTTACAGGATTGCTCCCCTTGGCTTGCTCTGTCCCAACCCCTGGTTTTTTTTTTTTTTAACATCCTAGGACCACCTTCCAGGGAATGGTACCACCTAGTGGGCTGTGCCCTTCAACACCAATCATAAATCAAGAAAATATACAGAGGCTTGCATATAGGACATCGTGCTCGAGTCAGGGTTTCGACTACTGTAACGAAACACCATGACCAAAAGTATGTTGGGGAAGGAAGGATCTGTTTTGGTTGCATTTCCACATCACTGTTCATCATCAAGGGAAGCCAGAACAGAAACTCAAATGGTACAAACCTAGAGGCAGGAGATGATGGAGATGCTGTGGAGAGATGACTTGCTCAGCCTGATTTCTTTTAGAAACCACCAGCCCAGGAATGGTACCACCCACAATGGGTTAGACCCTTCCCCATCAGTCACTAATAAAGAAAATGTCCTAAGGCTTACAGACCGGCCTACAACCGTATCTTATGGAACTATTTTCTCATCTCATATTACTCTAGTTTGTGTCAAGTTGACAAACACAAGGACAATTGACTTCTTGTGAACTTAACATACCAATATATTACTATTATATCATAACCCTTTTGTCTATCACTAACATGTCATGTTAATAAACATTAATATCACAATATTAAATATAAATAATTTTAAGAGTTCCACAGTCTTTAAATTTCCAACACTTTAAGTGATCAAGTCCTTTTAAAAGGCCTATAGTCCCTTTAAAATTCCAAAGTGTCTTGACCATTGGCTAAAACTGAGGTGGTTATGTATGTTCTTCTTCCAAAAGGGAAGAACCAGCTTATAATCAAAACCAAATCAAAGCAAACCCAAAATTCAGCAGTATGAAAAGTTCAGTGTTTGACCCATGGGACTCAAGCACAATCCTCTGGGCTCCAAAGGGTCTGGGCATTCCCTTCTGGAGTTCTCCCAAGCACAGCAGACATAGCTCATCTCATAGGCTCAGTCTGGTTCAACTTCACAGCTTCCATTATCCTTGGAGGTCTTCTCATGGTCCTGACATCTCCAATATGCTAGGTATCCACAGGCTGCACCCTCATCAATGGCTTCTCCTTCATCTCACAGTGCCAAGCCTCAGCTGCTCTCCATGCCTCCTTCATGCCTTTAAAGTCAGTAACATATGGGAGACTCATGAATTACCCAGTTTGACTGCCAGCATGAGATGCAGCCTTGCCCCCTCTGGACCACAGCTTCTGGGTGCTGACCCTGCAGAAATTCTCTCAGAATATTTCACCTCAGTAATACTAGTCTCTTCTTAAACATTGCTAATTTCTCGGCTCCAGTTAATCAGCATAAATTGTCCCAGCAAAATAAAGGTTTCACTTTAGGGATTCTGGTCTCTTCTTAATCATAGTTGATTCTTTAATCTCTGCTGACCAGAACCACAGAGTCTTAACAGAAAATAGCATGTGAGTGCCCTGATAAGGGTCTGTGGGAACTTAAAAGATCATGCACCCTGTTGAGCACAGGTGTAAACTCTGGGAGACCCAGAGGAACAATCTGCAAGAGACTGGAAATGTTATGCCAACACTCCCAGGAGGCTTTTGGCTCTGATCACAGTCACATACCACCCTTCCTCAGGTAGAAGCATGGCCACGCCGCAGGTAGAGGCATGGCCACGCTGCAGGTAGAGGCATGGCCACACAGCCCCAAGCCATCCCCATGTAAATGAGACACCTAGAGGCTTAGCCATGCCCCTTCCCAGTTACTATATCTGCCTCACCTCTCCCAGAGAGGCAGGGGTACAATTCCATCCACTCCTCTCTCCACATGATGAAAATAAATGTCTTAGAATTATGGACTGTCTCCTCATCTGGACCCACCGTGGAAGCAAGGGATCCAGCCCTCGATTAATGAGCCGAGGCTAATCTCTCACCAAGGGAATCCCAGCACTCCTAGATGGTACTCATTCACCCAAACCTAAGCAGCCAGTCCAGAGCCCCAAGCCACCGAGACCTGGTCCCAGCAGGAACCCCAGCTGTGCTCCAGCTAGCCCATCTATGTGCAACTGCAGTGCCCCAGGCTAGAGAACCCATGAAGATGGCTGCCCTGTGCATGGCCCCTTCCCCCACCCACAGGTAGGGCCCCCACAAAGGCTTCCCACAACCCTCACCTGCCCGTCAGACTGTGTGGGAAGACATGCGGCCACTTCCCTCATATCTCCTGTCCCACCCAGAGCTCCAGTGCCTGGGACAGACAAGTAGGGCTTCTTTCTACCTCGACAGGATTGTTCCCACAGCCCACAACTACTCATTAAGATTTGAACACTCAAAGGCTTTCCTAGCTCAAGTTCTAAAAAGTCAATACTCCCCAATACTCACTAAACAGCATGGTCAGGTCTTTCACAGAAATATCCCATGAACCTGCTACCAATTTCTGTTTTAGTTTGTTTTTTATTCATAAAATAAAACAACACCATGACCAAAAGTGTCTTGGGGAGGAGAAGATTGTTTCAATTTAAGAATTTATGGTCCATCATGGAGAGAAGTTGGGGCAAAAATCCGGCAGCAGAAATTGAGGCAGAAATGTTGGAGGGGTGCTTCCTTCCCCCAGGTTTGCCCATCTTGTTTTCTCATATACCCAAGGAGCATCTGTCCAGGGGTGGCACCACACATTGGAATAGGCACTCCCACTATAGTGGTTTGAAAGAAAAAGGCCCTCATAGGTTTATAGGGAGGGACACTATTAGGACAGATGGCCTTGTTTGAGAAAGTGTGTCATCGGAAGGGGGGTACAATCTCAGAATCTCAAGCCAGGACCAACATAGCAATGTCTTTTCCTGCTGCCTTCTGATTCAGATGTAGAACTCTCAGCTCCTTCTCTACCACCATGTCTGCTGGTATGCTGTCATGCTTCCCATCATGAGGATAACAAACTAAACCTCTGAATTGTAATTCAGTCCCAATTAAATATTTTCTTTTATAAGAATTGTTGTTATGATGTCTGTTCACAGCAAGAAAAACCCTAAGAGACCCACATCAATCACTTATAAGAAAATGCCCCAGAGGCTTGCTTACAGGAAATCTGAGGGTGGAACATTTTTTCAACTGATGTACATTTTTCTGGAACTCACTATGGCATTTTTTCCACCCGTCTCAATGGGTGTAAGCCACTATGCCTGATTTATTTTTCACAAGTTCTTTTTTGTCTCCGATATTTATATTGGTTGTTTTTATATTTCCTTGTTTTTGCTCTCATGTCATCTTTGTCTTGCTGTTGAACCCATTTGTCCTGGTTACCTTTAATTGTTAACTTGACAAAGCCTAGATAGAGCCTTAATTGTTTAAGCCACATTAGCCTGTGGGCATGTCTTTGGGGATTTGCTTTAATTTTGCTTGCTGTAAGAGGCTCCAGGCATAGGTGTGTTGGGCCGAACCTGCTACAGGTTATCTTGAGCTGTATAAGAAAGCTACCTCGATATGGCAAACTGTATTCTCCGTGGTTCCTATGGTACTTCTTGAACAGAAATAGTGCTGTGGAGAATCCAAAGCTGAACTGCCTTTATTAGGAAACAGCTGCCTGAGTTCAGCCATCTCAGGAGCAAATTCCTCCTTGGATCCTATTTCTTCAGATGTATCATGTTTGTTTGTTAACCAGAAAAGGATGTAAAGAGGGAAGATGCTGTTATTCTGTTGTTTAAACTAAGGCACACAAGTCATAAATGTGCTGCCTGTCTTGACTTAATATGTTCAGCTTGCTCACTCCTTTGTTCCTTTATCATTATGAATTTGGGGTCTCTTGGTTCAATTGACTGCACACTGCTTGTTGTTCCTTTGTCACTCTAGATTCTAGGTCCAGCCAGGAGGAGACCTGGCTGCAAAGGCTGACTCATGGATCCTGAAACCAGGTCACCAACATTAACCTCCTTATTTAACCTCTTGTCAAAATATGATTGATCAATGCAACAGCTCCCTCCTCCTGTTCCCCTTTACTTTGTGTTCCCATCCTTTAAAAATGTTGTATGATCTCCCTTGGAGGATGAGGTTCAGATCCTGAACTGACCACCCCACAGAAAATAAAGCTTTCATTTTAAGCTTCTGTCTCCAAAGTGAGTTTTCTCAGCTTCCATGCCCTGAACCCAACACCTTCAAGTTCCTGCCTCAGCTTCTCTCAGAATGAGCTGTGACTTGGAATTGTAAACCAGATAAACCCTTTCCTTTCCAAAGCTGCATTTGTTTAGATGTCTTATCATAGCAGCAGAAAGTAAAGAGAACACTGCTAATTTCTCAGCTCTAGCTAACCAGCATCAATTATCCCAGCAAAATAAAGGTTTCACTTTAGGGATTCTGGTCTCTGCTTAATCATAGTAAATTCTTCAATCTCTGCTGACCAGAACCACTGAGTCTTAACAGAAAATAGTATATGAGTGGCCCTGAAAGAGTCTTTCCTTCTCTCTGAAAGTCAGGAATGTATAGTACTCTGAGTTTGTTCTCTAGCCCCAAAAAGAAAGAAAAAACCTAAACATAAAATAAAATAAATACAATACTAAAGTAAAAAGAGAAAAATCATTAGACAGTGTTCTCACCGACAGCTTCCTCACACAGATGTAGTTTTAATTCCAAATTGTCCGTTTAGTTCTCTTCCTATATCTGGTTTTTTTTTTTTTTGTTTTTTTTTTTTTGGCTCATATTTTCTACTTTTTCATCGTGTTCAAGAATGTTGATTCTCTTCTGGCATTTCGGTGATCAGTGCTATGAGATCCCTGTCTGAGAGTAACTGTAGGAGGTGAGCACTGTGTTAGCTTGCTTGACTGTGGTAACTATTTTTGTCATACATAAGGATACCCAAACATTGAGCTATACTTTTATTTTTTTCTTTTTTCTTTTTTTCACACTTTATTTACATTTCAAATGCTTCCCCCTTTCCAGATCTCTCCTTTGGAACCTCCCTATTCCCTCCTCCTTCCCCTGCAACTATGGGGGTATTCCCCCACCCACCCACCCACCCACCTACTCTCTACTTCCCTCCTTGCCATTCTCCTATACTGGGGGATCTAACACCCTCAGGCCCAAGGGCCTCTCCTCCCCCTGATGTCTAACAAGACCCTCCTCTGCTGCATATGTGGCCAGCACCATGGGTCCCTCCATGTGTATTCTTTGGTTCGTGATCCAGTCTCCTGGAGCATCGAGGGTCAGGCCAGTTGCCACTGTTGCTCCCTCCCTGGGGCTGCAAACTCCCTCAGCTCCTTCAGTCCCTTCTCCAACTCCTCCCTCTGGGACCTCACACTCAGCTCTACAGTTGCGGTGAAGTGACTCTTGGGTATTCCGAACTTTTGGGCTAATAACCACTTCTCAGTGAGTATATACCGTGTTCATTCTTTTGTAACTGTGTAACCTCACTCAGGATGATATTTTCAAGTTCCATCCGTTTGCCTGAGAATTTCATGAAGTCATTGTTTTTAATAGCTGAGTAGTATTCCATTGTGTAAATGTACCACATTTTCTGTATCCATTCCTCTGTTGAGGGATAGCTGGGTTGTTTCCAGTTTCTGGCTATTATAAATATGGCTGCTATGAACATAGTGGAACATGTGTCTTTATTACATGTTGGAACATCTTCTGGGTATATGCCCAGGAGTGGTATAGCTGGGTCCTCAGGTAGTATTATATTCATTTTTCTGAGGGTCCGCCAAACTGATTTCCAGAGAAGTTGTATCAACTTGCATTCCTACCAGCAATGGAGGAGTGTTCCTCTTTCTCCACATCCTTGCCAACATCTGCTGTCACCTGAGTTTTTGATCTTAGCCATTCTGACTGGTGTGAGGTAGAATCTCGGTGTTGTTTTTATTTGCATTTCCCTGATGACTAAGGATGTCGAACATTTCTTTAGGTGCTTCTCAGCCATTCGAGATTCCTCAGTTGAGAATTCTCTGTTTAGCTCTGTTCCCCATTTTTTGATAGGGTTATTTGGATCTCTGGAGTCTAACTTCTTGAGTTCTTTGTATATATTGAATATTAGCCCTGTATCGGACGTAGGATTGGTAAAGATCTTTTCCCAATCTGTAGGTTGCCGATTTGTCCTATTTACAGTGTCCTTTGCCTTACAGAGAGCTACACCTTTAAATATACTCAGATAGCATCAACCCCAAAGCTGTTGCCCTGTGTAAAATACTTTAAATGTAAAAGATAAAATGTCTAACACCAGTATTGGTGCCCTCTCAGCACTGTCATTTATTTCCTAGCCTGCCACATGCACTCCTCCACTACCACTACCAGCACCCAACCCGAAACCAAACAACCTGGTTTGCCTTTTGAGCACCTCTTTTGAAGGGAAATCAACCTCCTTCTATTCCAGTTGCATGTCCTAACCACCCTGTGGGCTGTGGTTTGCAGGCTGATTCAGTTTGTTTTTTAAGGAGCTACAATACACAGAATAATGCGCCTTAGCTTTGTGCATATCCTCACCCTGGGAAACTAGGAGCTTTCTTAGAAAGTAAGAGAGACTGCCAAACTACATGAGACTCTTCATCCAGAGGAAATGATTGTCTCTATCCATCTATTGCTGCCACAGTAACAATAGATGTACCAAATCTGGGCATTGACAGCTCTGGAGGCTGGGAAGTCCAAGAATAGGGTTCTAATATCTTACTGTCTTCATACTATTTCACCTGGCCTAATGTGGAGAGAAGAGATAGCCCACTTACAGAGGTTCCCAACTCCACATATTTTGGGGGGGGGCAGGGCATTGCTACATAGTCTAGGCTGGCCTCAACCTTCAGTGTGTTAGGCTTATAGGCATGGGCTGCCATGTCTGGTACAATAAAGTACTTCAAAATAAAAATGTTAGACTTACCCACAAAGATGAGTTCTTATGGTTGAGCTATCTCTTAAAAGCTTCCTCTACCTCCCTCCTACATATATGTATACATTTAAGTTACTGTGCATGCCTGTGTGTGTGCCCATAGAGGTGGAGGCCAAAGTACTTTAGATGATGTCTTTCTTTCTTTCTTTCTTTCTTTCTTTCTTTCTTTCTTTATTTATTTATAAGGCTGGATCTCTTACTGTCCTGGAGCTTCCTGCTTGGATTTTTAAAATGAATACTATAGGGATTAAACTCAGGTTCCTCTGCTTGCAGGACAATCACATTACCTACTAAACCAGCTCCCTAGCTCCTTGGTCTCACTGTATTAGTAATTACATTTCAAAAAGAAATATATTTAAACTGTAGCAAATACCCTGGATTGTCCAGATAAAGCCAATATAATTACATGTCATTATAATAACATGGCAAGAGGTAGGGAAGAAGAAAGGAAAGGAGGAAGGAGAGAGAAAGACAGAGAACAGTCAGAGAGAGAGAAGGAGAGATAGAGAGACAAGAGTGAGATAGACAGAGACACAGAGACACACAGAGAGATAGACACAGAGAGACAGAGACACAGAGGTAGACAGAAATAGATGAGAGAGACAGATGCACATACATACATACAAAGAGAGAGAGAAGAAGAGAATGGATTTCAGAATTGGAGGATTAGAGTGATGGTGTCTAAGTTAGGGTTGTACTGCTTTGAACAGACACCATGACCAAGGCAACTCTTGTAAGGACAATGTTTAATTGGGGTTGGCCAATCTTGTGGGAACCAGACTAATGTCTGGACCCTTCATTAACTCTAGGCTAATAGTGTTAGAATTGAACTACAGGACACAGCTGGGCTTCGAGAATTCACTGATATAGAAGTCCAACATACATTTGATGACCAGAGTGCTTGGAAAGACAGAGAAGTATCAATCTGCTATTCTGTAAGCAGGTTCTCATTGCCCCCACCCCACCCTATCCTTCACCTGTCAATCTCTGGTAAGTTACTGCTGGTGGTAAGTCTGGGTGTGATTACTGTTGGTGGGAGAATTAAAATATGTTGTGTTTACTCCATCTGCAAGAACTGGAGAGTGCTTTGTTTTAAGATTGGGCATCAGAAGAGTGAAAGACAATGAAGTCAAGAGGAAAGACCGGTGAGATGCAAGTTCTGGGCCAGATTCTGTAGTGACTGGCACATATTATGGGCAGAGGCTTCAGAAGTGTGTAAACAAGCTTCTAGTCATAGTTAGTTTACTTTATGCACTAAAACCTTCAGTTTGGTTATGGAGATATAGCTCAATTGGAAGAGTTTTGACCTGGCATCTATGAGGCCTTGGATTCAGTCCCTAGGACTGGATAAATTGTGCATGATGGCACATGTATGTAGTTCCAGCACTTGGAGGGGGAGAGTGTCACAGAGGCAGGAGGTTCATCTTTTCAGATTCTCCTCAGCTACATAGGGAGTTCAAGGCCATCCTGGACTAGAGACCCTGTCTCAAACATCAACACTCCCACCAACAACAAAAAATCAATTTTGATATATTTTATAAATCAATATCAACATGAGATGAAATGACCTGACAGAACCTTGAGCTTGGACTTTCAACCTTCTAGAATTTTGTAAAATACATATATATTCTCTCTGTGTGAGCATGTGTGCTTGCATGAGTGTGTGTGTGCATTTGCTCTTCCTCCACAAGTTCCTGCCATCATGGTATTGCCTCCAAATATTCCAGGAGTGACTGGAGACAGCCAGCCATGATTCTGAAACCATGAGTCAAAATAATTTTTTTCACTTTAAGTTGCTATGTTATGAGTTTTGCCACAGCAATGAGCATAGAACTGGGTATTTAAAATTAACTTCCTTGGGTGTGTTGGAAAGTTCAATTGCCTTAAATTCACCACATTTGGATTGAGATAACTTTTTTGACATAGAACAGATTGTGATGATTATTCATATCTCTCAACATCAGTGGTCTCAATTCCCCAATTTAAATACACACACACACACACACACACACACACACACACACACCACTAACAGAATGAATGCAAAATCAGGATTCATCCTGCTGCTGTATCCAATAAATACACCTTAACATCAAGAGTAGATATCATCTCCAAGTGAAAGAATGGAGAAAAAATATTCCAAGTTGAAGTAAAATCTTAAGAATTTTTTGGAAAGTTCTTTGCTTTGCTGGGCCAAACACACGAAGGAGTGTTTTCCTGAAGTGTTCACAAGTGAAAGAGTGTTTTACTAAAGCAGACATGTGAAGGAACATTTCACTAAAATAGACACAGGTTCTCTCATGAAGGAATGTTTCACAGAAGCAGACACAGTGAAAGAATGGTTTGTTTGAGCAAACACGTGAAAGAACATGTAATGAAGGATTCTTCACTAACAACATACATGTATTGATCTGCCTTACATTGCATAGTTGAACTGCATTTGTTGGGACTCCATAGGGAAAAACGCACCAAAAAACTTCTGGGGATGTGCTATGGCTTCTTGGGGACTTGGGCAGATTGGCAGAGTGATGTCAGCTGATACAGACTCATGTAGAATTTTGCTAAGACAAACTCATATGCTGAGACAAGACACATGGTAAGACAAGACCCGTAGAAGACAAGTGAGGTTTGGAGAGGTTATAAATAGGACTCAATGAATAGTGAAAGGGGCTTGGCTTGCTTGTAAAGCTAGGCTGTGCAATACTTCTTGGTCTTGCATCTTTGCTGATATGAGAGAGAGAGAGAGACAGACAGACAGACAGACAGACAGACACAGACACAGACACAGACACAGACACAGACACAGAGAGAGGTATAGCAGAGAACTTCTGGCTTCCTTGCTGGTCTGAATCCCTCCTACTGACTCATGCTAATTACTGAGTCCTGGCTGTCTCTACTAGGTTATATCATCACTGTGGATCCATGTTTACTATCCTGACTCTACCAAACTAGACTGCTGGTATATTTGTAAAGTATTTGGAATTAGATTGAGTTGCTACTGCTGACCTATGAATTGAACTGATAATTTCCTGACAATGCAGATGAAATTTGCTACAAAGAACAATTTCTAAACAGGTCCACTTTCCCTGTATCCTCTCTTTTCCACAACCTCTGGTGGGTGGTGGGGTAGAAGGGTGGTTAAAGCATTTAAAAATCATCAATAAAAGTCATCTTTAAAAAAATGTAAAGCTACACCAAGTAAATGGATTAAGAAACAAGCTGGTATAGTCATTGTAGTATCTGACAAAATAGACTTCAAATCAAAACTAATCAGAAGAGACAGGGAAGGACACTACATACTCATCAAAAGAAAAATCTAGCAAGATGACATTTTAGTTCTTACCATCTATGCCACAGACACAAGGGCACCCAAGTTTGTAAAACAGACAAACACCCAGAACATAACAAAACATGAATACAGCTTAAATCACATGTTGATCCTCACACACTGATAATGGGAGACTTCAATACCTAATTCTAACCAATGGAAAGGCTATCCAGATAAAAACTAAACAAAGAAATACTAGAGCTAACAGATATTATAAACCTAATGGACCTAACAGATATTTATAGAACATTTTACCTAAATACAAAGAACATACCTTCTCAGCACCTCATGGAATTTTTTCCAAAACTGACACAAAAGGTCCCTTTGCAGTTCCCCCTCCCCAATAATGTAATGCCAAAGCTCAAGAATCTCAAGTTTTGCATACTCTTATATATGTCTTAAGCCCCTGGACTCGAGCATCACATTCCGAACCTGCAGTGCAGGAAAGGCGTATGATCTGGGTCAGACTAGTAAAATGAAGACTATCTTTGTTCTTGTAGCAGATTCACAATTTCTGGCAGTCTCCTGAGGTTCCTGAGAACTGGGCATAACAAAACAAACAAACAATAAAACAACCAAAAAAACCACACACACACACAGGGTCAAAAGCTAATGCCAATACTCCTTAAATTATTCCACAGAATAGAAACAGAAGAAACATTGACCAATTCGTTTTAGGAGGCCACAGTTACCCTGATACCTAAGCCACAAAAAGACCCAAAAAAGAAAAAAAAAATTACAGACTTATTTCCCTTATGACCATAAATACAAAAATACTCAATAAAATACTTGCAAATTGAATCCAGGAACACATCAAAAAGATCATCCAACATGGTCAAGTAGGCTTCATCCCAGAGATGCAGGGATGGATCTACGTATGTTAATATGTAAATGTAATCCACTATATAAACTACTTGATCATTTCATCAGATGCAGAAAAGGACTTAGACAAAATCCAACACCCCTTCATGATAATTCCAGGAGAGATTAGGGAATACAAAGGATATACTTCACTATAACAATGGCAGTTTATGGAAAGCCCATAGCCAACAACAAATTAAATGGAGAAATCAGGAACAAGTCAAGGTTGGTCAGTCTCTCCAAACCTATTCAACATAGCACTTAAAATCTTAGCTAGAGCAATAAAACAACTGAAGGAGGTCAAGGGGATACAAATTAGAAAAAAAGAAGAAGAAGAAAGTATTTGTAGATCTACATCTTTATTTCCAGATAATAAATGATAAATGGACTGAAAAAGAAACCAGGAGAACAACATCTTTCACAATAGTCTCAAATAATATAAATTTTCTTGGGGTAGCTCTAACACAGCAAGTGAAAGACTTGTATGATAAACTCCTCAAGTCTTTGAAGAAAGAAATCAAAACATGTATCAGAAGATGGAAAGATCTCCCATCCTCATGGATCAGTAGGATTATAACATGGTAAAATTGGCCATCCTTCCAAAAGCAGTCTACACATGCAATGCAATATCCAATAAATTTGAATGTAATTCTTTACAGCTCAAAGACAATTCCTAACTTCATATAGAGAAACAAAACACCACCAGAGAACTCCCACAGCTGATAAACAACTTCAGCAAAGTGGCCAGATACAAAATTAACTCAAACAAATCAGTAGCCTTCCTATATACTTGAAGGATAAACAGGCTGAGAAAGAAATTAGGGAAATGACACCCTTCACAATTGTCACAAGCAATACAAAATATCTTGGTGTGTCTCTAACCAAACAAGTGAAAGATCTGTATAACAAGAACTTCAAGTCTCTGAAGAAAGAAATCAAAGAAGACCTCAGAAGATGGAAAGATCTCCCATGCTCCTGGATTGGCAGGATTAATATAGTAAAAATGGCCATCTTGCTGAAAGCAATCTACAGATTCAATGCAATCCCCATCAAAATTCCAACTCAATTCTTCATAGACTTAGAAAGAGCAACTCTCAAATTCATTTGGAATAGCAAAAAACCCCAGAATAGCAAAAACTATTCTCAACAATAAAAGAACTACTGGGGAAATCAGCATCCCTGACCTCAAGCTGTACTACCAAGCAATAGTGATAATAACTGCATAGTTTTGGTACAGTGACAGGCAGGTAGATCAATGGAATAGAGTTAAAGACCCAAAAATGATCCCACACACCTATGATCACTTGATCTTTGACAAAGGAGCTAAAACCATCCAGTGGAAAAAAAGATAGCATTTTCAACAAATGGTGCTGGTTCAACTGGTGGTCAACATGTAGAAGAATGCAAATTGATCCATTCCTATCTCCCTGTCAAAGCTCAAATTCAAGTGGATCAAGGATCTCCACATAAAACCAGATAAACTGAATCTAATAGAAGAGAAACTGGGGAAAAGCCTCGAACACATGAGCACAGGGGAAAAGTTCCTGAACAGAACACCAATGGCTTATGTTCTAAGATCAAGAATCGACAAGTGGGACCTCATGAAATTACAAAGCTTCTGTAAAGCAAAGGACACTGTAAATAGGAAAAAACAGCAACCAACAGATTGGGAAAAGATCTTTACCAATCCTGCTACCAATAGAGGGCTAATATCCAATATATACAAAGAACTCAAGAAGTTAGACTCCAGAGAATCAAATAACCCTATTAAAAAATGGGGTATAGAGCTAAAGAAAGAATTTTTGACTGAGGAATATCGAATAGCTAATCAGCACCTAAGGAAATGTTCAACATCCTTAGTCATCAGGAAAATGCAAATCAAAACAACCCTGAGATTCCACCTCACACCAGTCAGAATGGCTAAGATCAAAAACTCAGGTGACAGCAGATGTTGGCGAGGATGTGGAGAAAGAGGAACACTCCTCCATTGTTGGTGGGAATGCAAGTTGATACAACCTCTCTGGAAATCAGTTTGGCAGATTCTGAGAAAATTGGACATAGTCCTACCTGAGGACCCAGCTTTACCACTCTTGGGCATATACCCAGAAGATGCTCCAATATACAATTATGACATATGCTCCACTATGTTCATAGCAGCCATATTTATAATAGCAAGAAGCTGGAAACAACCCAGATGTCCCTCAACAGAGGAATGGATACAGAAAATGTGGAACATTTACACAATGGGATATTACTCAGCTATTAAAAACAATGACGTCATGAAATTCGCAGGCAAATGGATGGAACTTAAAAATATCATCTGGAACTTGAAAATATCATCCTAAGTGAGGTAACTCAGTCACAAAAAAGCCAAGCAGGGTATGTACTCACTGATATGTGGTTATTAGCCCAAAAGTTCGAAATACCCAAGAGTCAATTCACAGACCATATGAAGCCTAAGAAGAAGGAAGACCAAAATGTGGATGCTTCAGTGCTTCTTAGAAGGCTGAACAAAATACCCATAGGGGGAAATATTGAGACAAAGTGTGGAGCAGAGACTCAAGGAAAGGCCATCCAGAGACTGCCCCACCTGGGGATACATCCCATATATAGCTGTCAAACCCGGACGTTCTTGTGGATGCTGGGAAGTGCTTGCTGATAGAAGCATGATAAGCTGTCTCCAGAGAGGCCCAGGCAGAGCCTGACAAATACAGTGGCAGATAATTGCAGCCAACCATTGGACTGAGCATGGGGTCCAGGATGGAGGAGTTGGAGAAGAGACTGAAGGAGCTGATGGGGTTTTCAGTCCCATGGAAGAAGCAACAGTGTCAACTGGCCAGACCCTGCAGAGCTCCTCTAGACTGAACCACCAACCAAAGAATACACGAGGAAGGAACCTTGGTACTGGCCACATATGTGGCAGAGGAGGGCCTTATTGGCCATCAGTGGGAGAAGAGGCTCTTGGGCCTGAGGGTGTTAGATGCCCCAGTGTAGGGGAATGCCAGGTCGGGAAGACAGGAGTGGGTGGGTGGGGGAGAGCACCCTCATAGAGGCAGGGGAAGGGGAAATGGAATAGGGGGTTTCCAAAGGGGAAAATATTTGAAATGTATATAAAGTAAATATCCAAAAATTAAAAAAAGAAAAAAGGTACAGATCCAGCAGAATTCTCAGTAGAAGACTGAGAAACACTTAATGAAATGTTCAACATCCTTAGGCATCAGGGAAATGCCAATCAAAACTACTTTGCGATTTCATCTTACACCTATCAGAATGGCTAAGCTTAATAAATAATTAACAGTTTACGCTGGTGAGGATGTGGAATAAAGGGAACACTTATCCTTTGCTGATGGGAATGCAAACTTGTATAGCTACTATAGAAATCAGCATGATATTTCTTTAGGAAGATAGTAATCCTTCTACCCCAAGGTCCAGGTATACCATCTTGGGCATATACCCAAAGGGTGCTTCATCTACCACAAAAACACTTGCTCAACCATGTTCAGTGATGCTCTATTCATAATAGAGAGAATTCAAACAACCTATATGTTTCTCAACAGAAGAATGGATAAAGAAAATGTGGTAATTTACACAATTGAATATTACCCATATTTTAACAAATCATGAAATTTTCAGGCTAATGGATGGAACTAAAAAAATAAAATCATCCCAAGTGAGGTATTCCAGATTCAGAAAGACAAATATGGTATGAATTCACTTATATTTGGTATTAGTTGTTAAGTAAATGATAACCAAACTATAATTCATAGAACCAGAGAGAGTAAGTATAGAGTAAGGTATTAGATTGTACAAAAACATCTTGTTAGGAAAGGGAAATGGAATAGGTAATTATGGATCAGTGAGTGAGGGCTAGAACAGGAGGATCAAGTGGGGAGGGTAGAGGGAGTTTAAGAAAGGAATATGTGGGAGAGACAGCTAAAGTTAAGAGGCATCTGAGGGGCAGCATGGAGACCTAATACAGTAGAAACTTCCTAAAGTATATACATGTATGAAAGTGACCTAAATGAAGTTGCCAAATAATGGGGGAGACAGCGTCCCAACTGGCCATTTTTTGTTACCAAACGAAGCTTCCAGTATTGGGATTGGGTTACATCTAAGTGAGTTGTTTGCCAAAGGAGTCTGATGGGAATCTCCAAACAAGCCAGTCTGCTACCAGGACAATTTGCTGTACTCTACAAACTGATGGCAAAGCTCTGTTGCTGCTATAGAACTCATTGAACATGAAGAAGCTGAGCTGGTGCCTACACAGAGCCTTCACTCCTATGGGTCTTTAGTATAGGAAAGTACTCTGTATGTCACCCAAAGCGAAATATCAAGTTCAAGCCAGTGACAGACTCTTTTATCTACAATGATGTCATGCCTGCAGGATGTATTAGGGTGATAGTGGCACAAAACTTGTGGAAGTAACCAACCCACATCTGATTTTATTTAAGGACCAGTCTATGAGATGGAACTATACCTCACACTGCTCAGGTAAAATGATTAACTGCTTGCCCTGGCTTCTGTAAACTTGCTTATTGCTATGCTCAGGGGGATTAAGATAGATCCTCATGTAACTGTAAACTTTGCAGAAGTGAAGTGATTGTGGTTTTCACCTTTAAAAGCCTTTTCTTCTCCCAGTTCTGGGGGACACTTCTCTGAATTGAGTTGGGACTGAACCCTGCTAGCAGTTTTAATAAATTTGGCTAATTATAACCTGAATTGAGTCTGCTGGTGGTCTTTTCCCAATAGTCTTGAACTCCATAACAATCTTATTATATTTTATGTTATAATATCTTATTATAATAATCTCAGAATACTGCTTTTTTAAAATAAAAGACAGAAGGGGAGAAGAACTGGATGGGAGGAGAGGTGGGGAAGAATTGGGAGTAGAGGTACAGGAAACCATAATTAGGATATAGTATATGAGAAAAGAATCTATTTTCACACACAAAAAGAACAGGTCCTACTTGCCTTCCAATTATCAGGTCATATTAGTCTAACCTATGTCATCATCCTCAATATGGAACATTCTATTTAAAGACAATATTTGTAGTTACATCCCTCCTTCCAAGTAATCCTATCTGTGCTTTTTTTTTTTTTTTTTTTTTAAACTGGTAATGTTGTGAGAAAGTGAGGTACTGTGTTCATTGCTCCTGTCTCCTCCCTCCTCATGAAGATGTATGAAGAAGCCAATGACTGACCCATCTCTGCTTTCATAATATTTCTCTCTTCTCTGGATCCTTCTGAGTCTCCACTGTCAGGTAACAGCTTTCTAAGAGGGTATAGTCTCCAGTCCTCAAAGGAAGCTGCTTGCCAATCTTCTTTCCTTCCTTCCTTCAGGCAACAGTGCAGCTGTCGGGGTGGTCAGCAAACTTCAACAAGGAAAATGGGGAGAAGTAAAACAGTTGGCAGAAGGAAGCCTGTGATCCCCAGGAACAGAACTACCTTCCCAACAAAGACTGTCTGCCAGTTCCAGATTGCTGGCAGAGACATAAGTAAATACTGCCCTTGGTTGATATTCTGGGGTCTGTTAGAAAAGTGTATTCTACACCCTAATAGGTCTAACACCTAGTCACCACACATTAAACTCCTATTATATAACTATTATGGACTCTTCTAGATTCTACCTGGACATAAAAACTGAATTTAGTACACTTTTTTTCTTCTGGAGAACTCCCAACTGGAGAAAGGCAATTTTGAATGGAAGGAAATGGGAGGATCCTTCTCATCTCATCATTATTTACTGTGGCTGCTAAAACAAAATATCCTAGTCTATATGGCTTATAAACAACTGTAGAAGCAAAAAGCATTCATTCATTTTCTGCAGTGTTTCCCATCTTATTCACACTGAGTTAGTTATACCCTTTCCTGTTCCCCACTACTCATGTTCATTTGATTAAGTAAGACCACGCTTCTGGCCTCTCCCAGAAGAGAACCATACCTTAAGCCTCAACCAGCTTGTGCACATTTCCCCAGTCATGGTTATTGGCTCAGGGTTGCACGCAAGGTTCAAGTTCATTCCAGAAAACCATTTATTCGTGCTAGCTAGTCTTAACCTGAGAATGAAGTGACCAGAGTCCCTGAAACCATGCAGAAAACAGTCAGAAGATGACCTCGACCCCACTGCCACTCATGATCTCTGCAACAAGGCTTTTCAGTTACATGAGCCAATGAGTTTCCCCATGTGACATTTTGGTCAGGCTTTCTGGTCTTGTGACCCAAATCCCATTGATTCCTGAGAGTCAGGGTCTGCACCAGCAGTGAGCTCTTTCTACTTGTTAGAGGAAGTGTAACTCTACCTACCTGAGTTTTCATAGTTTTACTGTTTGACAGAATCGCCAATATTCCTGGTAAAAAAATTATCATGGAAAACATAAGTTGCTTCTCAGCCTCATCAACAAATGCCCCCCCCCCATTGTTTCCAGAGAGATGGTCACATCTTGCTTGGCAACTGGTGCTTGTCTCAGGTTTCAGCTTGTGTGTTTTTAGCAATAGCATTGATGGTTCTCTTGTGTTCTTGTACATGTCTAATTTCCAACCTAATTGTGTGCTTCTGAGTCTAAATATAGGTCATAACCAGGGAGATTTCAATCTCTAGAGCAAAAGACCTGACCTGGAGAATTTAATATTTATGTATCATTGGAAAGATAACTCAATAATATTGTCTTATATCTCTTTCTCAGGAAACATTGCTTTATTGTATTATTGTATTTATTGTATTAAACTAAGATTGGATGAAACTCTAAGTTATAAGAATAACTTCTAAGCTTGTGAATTTGGCCTAGGAAAGCTGGTTGTACACTTTCATCAATTCTACTGAAACTGTTTTTTTCTGAAATAAATTATCTTATTTTACTGAAGGCTTTGGATAACACACACACACACACACAAACATGTGCACACGCACATCATTCTTCTGTATGTCTGTCTCCTTCATGCTGCTTCCCTTAGATGAAGGAGAGAGAACAAATGTGTCAGGACTCTGTGAGGCTGACTGCGGAGGTGTGAACGTGGGGGCAAGTGTTTTAGACAGCATCTGCCGGTGTGTGGGAGTAGAGGTCCAAAGAGCATGGATGTGTGTCAGAACTCAGAGGCTGCTCAGAGCTCTGCATAATGACTTTCTTTTTTTATACCAGTTTTCAATTAAAGCTGTGGTTTTCAGCATCTCTCTCTCTCTCTCTCTCTCTCTCTCTCTCTCTCTCTCTCTGTATGTGTGTGTATACACTATTATAAATCTTAAATCTTAAATAGAGCAGAACTCAGGGAGAAGGATCCATAAATTTTTAAAATGGGTTACACAGACCTGACTGGGAAATGTCATCTGTCATCCTTAAAATGTAACTTGACATTTTATAATTCTGTTACCATCCTTTATTATTTTCATATTAAAAACATTTACATCTTTTTTCACATATTGAAACTGGGAACTTCCTTCAACACCCCCTTATGCATATACATGTGCAAACACACACACAGGGACCATTATGTGACCCTATTGTTCAAGCAGCTCATTGTCATTAACTTGAATCTTGAGCCTATACATTTTGCAAAGATGAATTTAATGAAAACAATAGAAACATTTTTGTTGCTGTTTTTCATTTGCAAAGCTCCTAGGGCACATGTGTAAGAAGAACTGTTGTTGAGTGCTCCTTCCATCTGAGCAAACTGTTGGTCACCTCAGACTGCCTTCTTGTGTAAACTCAGGTCATTTGATGATGCCATCTCTAAGTCACAAATACAACAGGGACAGTGAAATGAACCTTTATGGTTTTACCCAGTTTTTTTTTTTTTCATTCTTGGGTTTACTTGTAGAAAAATGCACAGCACTAGTTCCTCTCAAATTGCCTTCCAGCATCACTTGGCTCTGTCTTCACCTTGATAGACTTCGCTATGGGACCCTTTGGGTGTTTAAGTGCCCTTGGGAGCCAGGAGTGGCTGACACCTGGGTCTGGGCCTTGGTTTGAACAATCTTTGAGTGTACCTGCAGCCCTTCACAGTATGAGTGTGATGCTTTCTCAGCTTAGGAGGTTCTGCAGAGAGGTCCACCAAGGTTACAGGTGATTCTTTGGGACCTTGGGCTTAACTTCTTTGAATTGATAGTGGTCTTGACACCTTCATTGTTCACTAGCATCTTCAGGCCCTTTTTGCTGTGCTGTTTGATCTTCAGACATGTGAGATTTAGCTCCCAGTGATCCACATGGTGTGATGGGTTTCTTTTCTAGTTGTGGTGATGTGGACCTTTGACTTGTCTCTGTCTGGCCTGTAACTTGAAGTCTTGGAAGTGCCTGGGACTGGGGGAAGAAGAGCCTAGCTCTACTTGGGAAAGAAACTCTTAGCCTATTATTATTCTTAATCCTGTAGAATAAACTTAGCATTTCATCAGGAATCAGAATGCCTGAAATCATCCATGAAAGTTGTCATTATGTTTTCTCAGTTTGGGTGGCTTTGAAATGCAACAGCTACAAAATAACATGATGCAGCTTGCTTTGCAAAGGAAAGGAGTTTTGTTTATACCATTCTAAACCCTCCATTTCCAAAACAGTATCACTCAGACACAGGGGCTTAAATATGAAGTACCCAAATAGAGGGCTTGATAAAGCTCCTGGGAAACAGTACGGCTTTACTGCATAGATGATAACTGAGACAGGCCTGTATGGTGAACTACAGTTTGTCACACAGAAAGGAGGAGAATACATCAGACAGGGTCAAAGGTACAGTAGCAGATGGCAAGTCATTTCCCAACATCCACCCTTCTTCCTTTTCTAGAAAAAATATGCTGGTCCCAAGGCTGGCAAGACCGTGTTTGGTCTTCTGGATGGCTCATTGTAGGCAACTGTGGACCTTAGCCAATGAGGTTGAAGTACCTTCGATGTCTTTAGACAGAAGAGGGTGAGCTTTCTCCTTCTCAGGACTGAACTAAGGAGGCAGATTTTGCTTTCCAAACAACTATTGAAGATGCAACCAGATTCTTCCATGCTGATTATAGTACCATGTGAAAGGCAGGAGAGCAGAGGGGAGCAACATAAGCAGATGATTTTGACACTTCTCAGCCCCACAAAGAGCAAAAGATTATAAAATCAAAACAGGTTTCAGTAAGGTCAATCCAATATCATTGTCATAAAATGGAGTTAAAAAGGCAGCAGAAGGGGAAGACACCTTGAGATGGCAGCTAAGAGGGCGCATCTCTCAGAGCTATTGAGGGAAAGTCAGAATATGAGAGAATACACCAGCACTGACACATAAAACAAACAGATAAATACTAAAGATAAGATGGAGGAGAAATGGAGGAAGAAGCCTGATACTGACCTCTGGTTTCCACATTCACACAAATAGGCAACGGCACCCACATCCACATGCATGGCCTATGTATATATGCATATTCACTCACATATGCGTATACCACAATACCACACACACCACACACAGAGAGACACGTACCACACACACACATACCACATACACATGTATACCACACACAACACACACAGAAACACATACCACACACCATACACACACATACTACACACACACATGCACACATATCACACACACACATACCAAACACACACATACTACACACACATAAACACACACACACATACCACATAAACACACATCCCACACCCCCCATACCACACCCCATACTCACACATACATGTACACACACACACACCACAAGGAGGAAAAGGATAAAATATGGACTCTTTTCCAAAGAAATGAAGAAAGCCCTTTGGAAATCTACAAAGAAGTGACAGGGTGCTTTAAAGGAGCAGTGCTGCACACAATTCCCTGCAGGGACAGGAGCAGCAGCTGCCCTCAAAGTTTGTTTTCTCCTTGCTGAGTGGCACTGGGGACTGAGCCTTCTCGAATAAACTGCCAGGTAAAGAAGAGAGCCCCACCCAAGCTGGAAGAGAAATCCCAACTAGCAGACGTGCAAACTGCAACTCCTACACTAGAGTAACATGGAAAAGTAAGGTAACGTGATTTCTCCAAAAGACAGTACTTCTCAACTACTGAACCCCAACATAAGGGGTAGGTGATGATTCCAGGGGAAGATCTCAAAAGTCTCCTAGTAAAAATAATCAATGAGCAGAAAAGAGATCCAGATACAAGCAGTAAATTCTGTGCAGGACCGGGAGAAAAGAATAAGAGGCTCGTCAGCCAAATGAATGAGAAACTCAAAGATGTGGATAAAAAACAAAACAAAACAAAACCAAACCCAACATCAAGCTGAAAAAGTGTCCAAACCAAAAAAAAAAAATCCCAATAGAAAGACTGTCCATGAAAAATGGAGTGAATCAGTCAGTCATGGTGGTGTAATGCCTGTTATTTGAAGTTCTTGGGAAGTGCTGCAGAAGGATCAGTTCAAGATTAGCTTTGGCTACATAACAAGTTTGAAGCTATCCTGGGCTATGTGACCCTGTTTCAAAATAAAGAAAAAAGAAAACTGAGTAGAAAGCATCAGCCACAGACTCCACTAAGCAGATGGAAATACACCAGGGTGGAGTGCAAGACCCTGGATCCCGTGTTAACACCCCAATAATGAGGACCCGGCACTGTGGACCATTGGCAGAAATCAAGACACCTGACCTAAAGCACTCACAGGGTAGAAGCAGCTGAGACAATCACTAAAGGCAGAAAGAGCACACTCAGGAAAATGACCTCAGAGACCCTCCAGACCTCTAGATCATCTCCAAACAAGAGGCACTTAGGACCCAAACAGACACCAGGGAAGCACCTCTCTCTGGCCTATTATAGTCAAGATATCACTGATATGAAATAAACAAACAATACTGAAGGCACAAGAAAAACACCAGCTACTCGTACCCAAAGGCAGAAAATCAGAATAGCGTCAGATCTGTCAGCAGCAATCCCCAAAGCCAGAGAAGCCTGCAATGATGCGTTTTGAATCCCGTTAGACTGTTATATCCAGAAAGTCTGATTCTTTAATTAATGGGGAAACAAGGACATTTCGAGAAAAGCGCGAACTCAAGCAGTTTTTGAACACCAAGCAAGGACTACAGAAGACACCTGAAGAAATATACACAGAGTAGGAGGACCATATTAACCACAAGGGCACAAAAATTAATAATTTCGGGAGAGGACTAGGTGAAAACAGGAGAGCTAAGAGGAAATCATCATGCTTAGCATAGAAGGCAGAAGCCCCAAGGCTACCAGGGACAAAGAAAAGAACAAGCTGAATATCGCAATCAGTAACATATCTCTACCCCACAAAGAGCAGCCATCTACAGCTTCAGTGCGCCAGTGAAAAAACCCAGACTGGCTGAATGAGTTCAAAACTCCCAGTTGTCTCCAAGAAACACACCTCACTGGTGAAGAACCTGAAGATTGAAAGACAAAGAGTGGGGAACAATGTATCAAAAGAACGAACTATATCTGACATACCTGATGAAGGAGACTTAAAATAACTTAGAAAAGACAAGGCTGCTATGTATTCATAAAGACAACAGTCTATCAAGAAAATACAACCATAAATTTGTATGTACCTAAAGTTGTGGCTTTCAGTTTCCTATTTAAAATAGATGAAACAAACAGTAATGGGCCACCTGTGAACGGTCACACAGCGTATGCTTGCAGGGTCCGTTCCTGTTCCTGTCTACCCCTAAAACCTTTCTAGGCTACCTCCTTCCTGCCTGTTAGACACCCCCTGCTACCTGTCATCCTCCAGTTCAGTGAGACACTTCTCCCATGACATTGTGTCAGAAGGAAGCCTAAGCCTGAATTCCAGGAACAGGTGAACTGAGTATAGTTCCCAGACAGTGGCTGCTTCTTCAGGAAGCTTTCTGTTTCCTCAGCACTTCTGACAGCTGTTGCATTGCTTGTGTCAGTGTCCTCTGTGGTGGTCTTGAGGAGTGTTAAGGTTTTTGTCTGTGGGACAAAGGAATGTAAAAAGGGGATGTGTGGGGGAGTCCCTTTCCTGCAGCATCTGAACATACTGAGGTGAACAAGAAGGGTCAGGAAGGAATAGATTTGTAATTGTTCTTCCTTGAGGAATTCTTCACAAAGGGTTTCACTTCTGTTGTGATCTGAGGTTGGCCCCAGGGGCAGAATATTTTCTTCTAGCCTGTGGGAAGGGGCAAGACCTTGGGCCTGAACACCACTGTGTACAATTGATGATTCACACAGACTTCTGCTGCTCTATTTCCCACTGTATCCGCCCTCAATTCCCACAGAGCTTAATAGATCAAAAACACCAGTCAGGACCCAGTGCAGTAACAGTGGGCGATATCAACACCTTCTTATTTAATGCAAAGTAAAAATAGACAAATGAACCTCAGAGTAAACCACACATAGAGCAAATGTGTTCAGAGATACAGAGAAAATATTCTAACCAATGAGCATAAATACACCTCCTTTTCAGCAGTTCATGGAATGTCCTCTGAAATAGACTAATCAAGCCTTAGCAAACACACAAAAAATCAAAACCTACTTCATATATATCACCATGTCATAAGACAATAAAACTGAAATTGATGCAAACAAGCAAACAAACTAGAAAGCACACAAACCCTTGGCAACTGAACATTGCTCTCTTTAGTGATCAGCAGGTAATTGAAGAAATCAGAGAAAACATTTTAATGCTTGCTGGGATCAAATGAAAGTGGAAACAGAATTTACAGCATCTTTAAGCCACAACTGAATTATTTCTAAGAGTTTATAGCTATGAATATGTGAATTAAAAAATCAGATGACGTTCCTATGTGCTCCAGTCCTGCTGTATCAAGAAGGCCTTGATTTCTGGTGTCCTCCACCCCCTCTGGCTCCTACATTCTTTCCTCCTCTTCCACAGGGTTTCCTGAGCCCTAAAGGAAAGGATTTGATGGAGACATTCCATTTAGGGCTGAGTGCTGCAAGTTCTCTCGCTCTCTGTGTAATGTCTGCTGTGGGTCTCTTTTTTCCTGTCTGCTGCAGGAGGACACTTCTCTGATGGTAGCTGAGCAAGGCACTGCTCGGTGAGTATAACAGGTGTCACTGTATGTCTACCTTCTAGTAGCAGAACAGCAGTACCACATTTCCCCTTAGGTCCCTCCCTGGCTTGTAGCGTTTCTAGTTCTCCGCCACCATGCATCATCAGGTATGGCTTTCATTTTGTGGAGTGGCCCTAAAGTCAGATCAGTTATTAGTTGGTCACTCCCACAAGCTTTGTTCCACGATTGCCCTAGAATGTCTTGAAGGCAGGGCAGATTGCAGATCGAAGCTGTGTGAGAGAAACAACTTAAGGAACTGTGGGGTCACAGTCTGAGAAGGATGTGGTGGCAGAATTGTAAAGCCTCTGGACTTCATTCTGCACTAGGGCTTCCTTTTTGTCCTCATCCTGACCAGCATTGAGGAGTGTTTCAGGGTAGTTTGCGTACCAGCTACAGTGTGGGCAAAGCA
This sequence comes from Rhynchomys soricoides, assembly GCA_019843965.1. Lineage (NCBI taxonomy): Eukaryota > Metazoa > Chordata > Mammalia > Rodentia > Muridae > Rhynchomys > Rhynchomys soricoides. Next base: position 2,444,110 of record JADRCH010000143.1, on the reverse strand, counting down.
CAAGAACAAACTAACCTGACCAAAACTAGGACTTCAGGATACACTTAACTGCTTTATGTGACTGCGGCCCTTCAGATGGTTCCTACACAGCCACGGCCCTTTCTTTACCATGGTGAGATACTATACTATATTATTTTAGAGAATTCAAAGATAATAATTAAATACAATTTGCTCGTTTCTATTAATGTTAGAAACTGAAGCCAGCAACATTTAGAACACAAAAATGCAATTGAAAATAAAGATAACTTAAGCAGAATAATATTGTCCGGCATTTCTAAGTCTGCTCAATTCTTTCTCAGGGTTGTCCCTTTTCATGTCAGGTCTATGTTGTCTGAGTTCAGTCTGATATGCTTGGTAAAAAGAAATCCATTTGTTTTCTATTAATATGTCCTGTGATTCCTGGTCTCTCCAGTTAGCCCAAATCATTAGCCTTTTGAAGTACATAGGGTTGTCTGCATCTGGATCCACTTCATCTATGCTCCCCATGGAAACCTGGCAAAAAAGCAGTCACACAACAAGGGCTTATTCACTGATTTAAGAATAGTGGGAGGGCCAGAGTAGAGTGCAAATAAGCAGATGCCACAGCCGGGACTTGATCCTGAGCACAAGTGTGTGCACATACACACACACACACACACACACACACACACACACACACACACCAGTACTGGCTAACAAAGTGACCATGACAGAAACACATCAAACCTTCTACATACACAATCATATCATTATTTTAGATATTTTGTCAAGAATTAATGTTTCGGCAAAGACCACTATAAAAAGCCACAATCAATATGCAGAGTTGTGAAGCCTAGTCTCAATAGATACATCTATAAAACACTCCCATACCTAAGGCTCACGGAGCTTTTCAGAAGAGGGATGGAAAGATTATAAGAGCCAAAGGATCAAGAAACTGCTGTGAGATTGTGTCTCTAATTAACATCAGAAGCTCTACCCGTAAAGTCTCACCACCCATGACTGACCTAATGTGATCTGAACAAAGATGACACCAATAAACTTGACAAACTGGGCAGGGAAAAGTGCACTGGATCCCAACCTATGCCAAGGATCACAGGCAAGTGGGCAAAGCTGGGAATAAGGGAGGTGGCCCTCCCCAGGGAGCGGCAGACCAATCGGTTGTCCAATGCCAAATGGTCAGCCCAGAAAATATACATACAAGTAATATTATATGGTTTCAACAGGTTATATTTAGGATGCATATGTGTATACAAATACATAGATTTATGCAATAGCAATCGATGAAAAAGGGCCATGAATTTGAAGGAGAATGGGAGGGATACATGAGTGGGTTTGGAGAAAGGAAAGTGAATGGAGAAATGTAGAAATTAAAATACAGCCACAAAAATAAAAGAAAAAAGAATTAATACTTGGCTGTAGACAACAAAAACACCAACAGTCTTAAACAAATTGGGATTTTATTGTTCAAACACAAAGTGGGTGGTTCAAAATGTGAGATACGATCTGAGCCCCAGGCTGCCCTCCAGCTTTCCCACCATTCTTGTAGTGAGAGCCTCATCTAACTCTCTCGAGGCAGCTGCTGCAGCTTTTTTCACCCTGTGCACTCCTCTTCAGCTGCGAGCAAATGGCGGGCAGACAGAAGAGCACCGACCCGCTGACTTTGCTGGTATTCCAAGAAGACACACCATCCCAAGCACACACAGACAGGACTGAGTTGCAGCCTTCTGGGAAGTCAAGGAGGTAAAGTAGGGAGAGAATGCCTTTGTGTGTAGAAGGCGGGAATATTGCTGCTAATCCACCATCTATCTAGTCCTGAGATAAGAAGGAACAGAGAGCTACAGAGCTGGGATTACAGGCATGCAGCAGCACACCTGGTAAAGACTGCATGGCAGAAACTTGATGGACCATTCTGTAGAGAGTAAACCTTCCCACCGGCCCACGAAATTTCTATATTGTGCTTATTTGTTAGAAAGGAAGGGCCTTTGTAATGTAACAGGGCTTCAATGTCAGTGAAGTTATGATTTGTTATTTTTAAAGTTTTCAAATTTTCTACTGCCCATGTGCAAACAGATTTTTAATCAATTGGGCAAACATACAGAACCAGCTGGTTTATCAATCAAATTTCAAAGCATTTTATTTGGAAAGGTCAGACAAATTTAATAACTAATATCCCCCTTGCACTTTATATTGTGCAGGATCATCACACTTGTCCTATAAATGAAACATAATAATACTTGTTTCTATCAGTTCCCATGCAGGGCTCCCTAGGCCCCCGCCAGTTACTCCAACTTCAATCCAAGCTATGACCTAGAAAGCAGTTTTGGGAGCTTTTCTAGGGCAAGCTGTCTTACCAAGTTATCAGTCTGTCATTTCTCAGGTTAACACAGAAGCTCATGATCTGCTCAGGACTAGAAGTCTATAAATCACATCTGTCAGGCTTGCCAATGGCTTCTGCTAGTATCTGCCATTGGGAGGCTGAAAGGAACCAGAAACATTCTACTTCTCAATTCAACTGTAACCATCGAGGCACATAGTGTTGTGCAGACTACAGCAGCCTAGACAGCCAAGGGATCTACTAGTCGATTAGAGACAAACTCAGATGGGACAATTTTGGCAATTCCAGTCCCCAAAGTGGAAGCATTCAGAGCTTGTCAGTGACAAGAGCAGGCTGATGGGAGGTAGCATTTGCAATCTCTGTCTCTCATACGCCTTCCTTTTGCTTAGTCTTCCAACACCCTTACAAATAGTTCTAGGCACTGAATCATTACTGTTTGAAAGACCCATCGTCTTTTCTGTTTGTATTGACTTAATTCTGGATACTATACTGACTAGCTAAAAAGGATTTTTTTCTTCTCAAAGACTCTAGCACTTCCTAGGAAAAGTACAGGTAAGTGGAATTCAAGCTGCCATGACCCATGGGAGCATGTGAACGGGTGCCTCTTCCCAGTTATCCTCTATTTCCTAATAAGTTCAGTGAAGCACAGTGGGTGAGAAAGAAAAAAACATAGCAGGAACAAAAAGCTTACATAGATCCACTGAGGGGACCCTTAAAGCCATTGGCAACTCTTGATTACCTAGAAGAGGATTATATTACTCACTGTTATCTAGAGTAATAGATCCATTAGAATAAATCTATATCAACCAAAGGAACTTATTAGATTGGTTTATACACTCTATGCATGTAGTTCAATAATACATGTTTGTGGACATCCTCTGGAAAATCTGGAAACCCAGTAGCTCCTTAGTTCTATAAGGCCAGAGGCTTTAGCAGTTCCATTCTGATGTTGAAGGCCAGGAAGATTACCGGATAGCCATGACCCACAGTGGGAAGCTAAACCAGCCCAGTTCTTTTTGTTTTTCTTTTTAAGTTTTTTTCAATTTTTTAATACTTTCTTTACATTTCAAATGTTTCCCCCTTTCCAGCTCTCCCCTTTGGAACCTCCCCCATTCCCTCCCCCTTCCCCCTGCCACTATGGGGGTATTCCTCCACCCACCCACCTACCCACTCTCATCATCCCTCCTTGGCATTCTCCTATACTGGGGGATCTAACACCCTCAGGCCCAAGGGCCTCTGCTCCCCCTGATGTCTAACAAGACCCTCCTCTGCCACATATGTGGCCAGCACCATGGGTCCTTCCATGCAGTTCTAATATCAGTAAGTATAGCAGCAAAGGCAGCAACAGGTGGATGCATTTGCCAGTAGCAGTCGGCGGTAGGCAGACATAAAGCAGCACCCTTTCTGCTTTTCCCTCAGATATCATACATTTGGGCTGCCCTCTCTGAGGAAGGTCTCTTCCCCTTAGTTAATTAAGAAAGATGCCTAGGGATACGTCTCTTGGTTGATGTCAGATATAACACAGTTAATAAGATTAAACATCACAAGGACTCCTTCTTCAAAATTTACCTTAATATAAGAAAAAAAAAAAACAAAGAACAACCACCAACCAACAAACAAATAAACAAAAACCCCAACTCCTGTATTACTGACCTTTTCTGCTCGCAGCTTCACCTTTTAGCTTCAATGTATACTTCTTTCCAGTGCTACTTTACTTCCTAGTATTGACATTAGTAGCCTTCCACCCATTTAGCATTACCCAACAGCATGTTTAATATTTATCTTAACACTTAATCTGAATTACAGTCGTGAGACTCTAGAACCAGAGAAGAAAAACAAAAATCTAAAGCAAGCAAAACAAAACAAAAAAAACAAAACCCTGTCTCTTTTCAACTTACCAGAGATTGAGTTAGTAAGATGTTTTATTTTATTTTTTATTAGTCATTTTATTTGTTTAGATTTCAAATGATAGTCCCTTTCCTGGTTCCCCATCCACAAAACCCCCATCTCATCCTCCCTCCCCTTTGCCTCTATGTGGGTGCTCTTATACCCACTTACCCATTCCTGCCACACTGCTCTAGCATCCCCCTATCCTGGGGCATGAAGCCTCCACAGCACCAAGGGCCTCCCCTCTCACTGATGCCAGATTGTAGGGTTGTTGGGTCCATGTCTGCTCCGCCACTGGGCACCGTGGCTTGGGGAGGCAGAATGCAGGGAGTTTGTCTGCCCTTATCTCATGCCAACACACCAGGGCAGTGTTGGGCCATAGGGAAGCACCAAGGCACTGCTTCAGGGTGGGAAAGCTGGAGCTGGCTCGGGGTCCCCAGGCCTGAAACAAGGCCTAGGCATGGGGTTCTCAGGTTTTGGGATATCCAGGCACTGCTGGGAGTCACAGAAGATCGGAGAAGGGAGTTGGGGGGGGGGGCAACACCTAGCCCAGGGCTAGAGGGAAGAGAGCTCTGGCTAGTCCCAGCAGGGAGAGTCCTTGGCTTGATGGCAGCAGGTTTGGTGGAAGTTGTGGCTGGGAGTGCAGAGAGGCTTTCTGCAGGAGACTAGACTGTGGCTCTGCAGGCAAAGCCTTCTCCATGGCTCCCCATGAAGGATCTTGATGAAGAGGCAATCCATGATTCTAAACAGTTTATTACTGTCATGGCGGAAAATGGATACGTAAAACCATACTCCACATCTCAGGGTGGGCCTGAGACTAAATACCTTTGGCAGGGAGGAATACCTAGGAAGGAACGCTTATTGGCTACACCCTCTGGGCCTCTGGGTACCTCATTAGCATTGAGAGCTCTGTCTTGAGCCTATGTGACCACAGGTCACATCTCTTTGCCTGTTGTCTTGGTTTGAGATGTTAGGGATGCCTCTTCTACATGTGGAAGGGGTTGGGGTGTTGCCCTTAAGTGACTGATGGCCACAAATCTCTCTATGGGGGTGCTTCAGCTACTTGACAGGGGCCTGATGCCAGGAGCAGGAGAAGTTCCTACCATCCCTTCAGGGTCTCCAGGGCTTCAAGCCTTTAGCTCAACCTTCCCAGGCTTCCTCTTATGGTCCACAGCCCTGCACCAGAAGGCCATCCTCTGCTACGTATGTAGCTGGAGCCATGGATCCCTCCATATATATACTTTGATTAGTGGTTTAGTTCTGAGAAGCTCTGGGTGGTCTGGTTAGTTGATACTGTTCTTCCTGTGGAGTTGTAATTCAACTCCTTCAGTCCTTCCCGTAGCAATTCCATTGGGGTTCCCCGGCTCAGTCCAACAGTTGGCTGTGAGTATCTGCATCTGTATTAGTCAGATGCTGGTAGAACTTCTCAGGGGACAGCCATACCAGGCTCCTGTCAGCAAGCATTTCTTGACATTGGCAATAGTGTCTAAGTTTGGTGACTGCAGATGGGATGGATCCCTGGGTGGTGCAATCTCTGAATGGCTTTTCCTTCAGTCTCTATATTTTGTCCCTGTATTTCATTTAGACAGAAACAATTCTGGGTTAAAATTTTTGAGATGGCTGGGTTCCTATCTACTGGAGGTGGGCTCTACAGGTTCTATCTCCCCTTTGTTGGGTATTTGTCATCCCCATTGGGTCCTGGGAGCCTCTCACTTCCCTTGCATCTGGGACTTTCTAGTGGCTACCCACACTTCCCCTTGCCCCCACTGCTACATCTTTCTATTCAATTTCCTGACCCTCTGTACTTCTTTCCTATCCCTTCACATACCTGATCCTTCTCCCCCCACTTTCCCCTCCACCTCCTCTCTCCTTCCTAGGTCCCCCCTCCCTCTACCACCTGTGGTTATTTTGTTCCCCCTCCTATGTAGGATTGAAGCATCCACACTTTGGTCTTCTTCTTAGGCTTCATATGGTTTGTATGTTGTATTGTGAGTATTCTGAGATTTTGGGCTAATATCCTCTTATCAGTGAGTGCATACCATGTGTGTTGTTTTGTGTCTGGGTTACCTTACTCAGGATGATATTTTCTAGTTCCATCCACTTGCCTGGGAATTTCATGAAGTCATTGTTTTTAATAGCTGAGTAGTATTCCATTGTGTAAATGTACTACATTTTCTGTATCCATTCTTCTGTTGAGGGACAACTGGGTTATTTCCAGCTTATGGCTATTATAAATAATGCTGCTATAATCATAGTGGAGCATGTGTCCTTGTTATGTGTTGGAGCATCTTTGGTTATATACCCAAAAGTGGTATAGCTGGGTCTTCAGGTAGATCTATTTCCATTTTCCTGAGTAACCTTCAGATTGATTTCCAGAGTGGTTGCACCAGGAGCAATCCCAAGAGCAAAGGAGGACTGTTCCTCTTTCTCCACATTCTTACCAGCATCTGCTCTCAGCTGTGTTTTTGATCTTAGCCATTCTGACTGGTGTGAGGTGGAATCTCAGGGTCATTTTGATTTATATTTCCCTGATGACTAAGGATGTTGAACATTTCTTTAGGTGCTTCTCAGCCCTTCAAATTTCCTCAGTTGAGAATTTTTTGTTTAGCTATGTACCCCATTTTTAATAGGGTTATTTTGGTTTTTTGGAGTCTAATTTCTTGAGTTCTTTGTATATTTTGGATATTAGCCCTCTACTGGGTGTAGGGTTGGTAAAGATCTTTTCCCAATCTGTAAATTGCCATTTTGTCCTATTGACAGTGTCCTTTGCCTTATAGAAGATTTTCAATTTTATGAGGTTCCATTTGTCAATTGTTGATCTTAAAGCTTGAGTCACTGGTGTTCTGTTCAGGAAAATTTCCCCTGTGCCTATGTGTTCAAGGTTCTTTCTCATTTTCTCTTCTCGTAGGTTCAGCTTATCTGGTTTTATGTGGAGGTCCTTGATCCACTTGGATTTGAGCTTTGTACAAGGAGATAAGAAGGGATCAATTTGCATTCTTGTACAGGCTGACTGCCATGTGAGCTAGCACCATTTGTTGAAAATGCTGCCTTTTTTCCACTGAATGGTTTTGGCTTTTTTGTGAAAGATCAAGTGACCATAGGTGTGTGGGTCCATTTCTGGGTCTTCAATTCTATTTCACTGATCTACCTGCCTGTCACTGTACCAGTACCATGCAGTTTTTATCACTATTGCTCAGTAGTACAGCTTGAGATTAGGAATGGTGATTTCCTCAGAAGTTCTTTTATTGTTGAGAGTAGTTTGTGCTATCCTGCTTTTTTTTTTTTTTTTTTGGTTGTTATTGTTGTTGTTTTTTGTTATTCCAGATGATTTTGAGAATTTCTCTTTATCTCTGTGAAGAATTGAGTTGGAATTTTGATGGGGATTTCATTGAATTTGTAGATTGCTTTTGGTAAAATGGCCATTTTTACTTGTTAATCCTGCCAATCCACGAGCATGGGAGATCTTTCCATCTTCTGAGGTCTTCTTCCATTTCTTTCTTCACAGACTTGAAGTTCTTGTGATACAGATCTATCACTTGTGTTGTTAGAGTCACCCCAAGATATTTTATATTATTTGTGACTATTGTGAAGGGTGTCATTTCCCTAATTTCTTTTTTTTTAATTCTTTTTTAAAAATTACTACTCTTTTACATAAATACAGTGCTTCAAAATACTACATTGATGATATAATAGAATTACAAAGACAAATTTCAGACAATAATATAGAAGATAATTAACATTGCACGTCCATAATAACTTATACTTAAAAGTTCAGAAACCTTTTAAGAATATTCAACATTGATAAACACAATAGAAAATTTCAAATCACACATTTGAAAACTGCTCAGATTAAAATTATGTTGCTATGTCAATTATGACTAAATCGAATTGTAAAGTTACATTAATTTTTACTGTAAAATAAAAAATACAGCTTAGGTAATTTTTAATGGTGAAAATAAAACGAGAAAAATATTGAAATAAATGAAGTCTCAGTTACTATTTTAAGCTGATTACTATTTTAAGGGAGGTGAATTTCATGTTTTTTTTCTAAAAATGAAACTTAGAAACATACATTTAAAATAATGAATTTCTTTGTATAGTTCATTTTGTTTCTACTTGGTTGATGTCAGCCCTGAGTTTGATTATTTCCTGCCTTCTACTCCTCTTGGGTGTATTAGCTTCTTTTTGTTCTAGAGTTTTCAGGTGTGCTGCTAAGTTGTTAGTATATGCTCTCTCCAGTTTCTTTCTGGAGGCACTCAGAGCTATGAGTTTTCCTCTTAACACTGCTTTCATTGTGTCATAGGTTTGGGTATGCTGTATTTTCATTTTCATTAAATTCTAGGAAGTCTTTAATTTCTTTCTTTATTTCTTCCCTGACCAAGTTATCATTGAGTAGATCATTGTTTAGCTTCCATGTGTATGTGGACTTTCTGTTGTTGTTGCCATTGAAGAGCAGCCTTAGTCTGTGGTGATCTGATAGGATGCATGGGATTATTTCAATCTTCTTGTATCTGTTGAGGTTTGTTTTGTGTCCAATTATACGGTCATTTTGGAGAAGTAGCCATGAGGTGCTGAGAAGAAGGTATAATTTTTTGTTTTATGGTGAAACGATACCTGTTAAATCCATTTGTTTCATAACTTCTGTTAGTTTCACTGTGTCTTCATTTAGTTTCTGTTTCCATGATCTGTCCATTGATGAGAATGCAGTGTTGAAGTCTCCAACTATTACTGTGTGAGGTACAATATGTGCTTTAAGCTTTAGTAAAGTTTCTTTTATAAATAGGAATGCTGGGTCCTGCTTACATATCCAGTCTGTTAGCCTATGTCTTTTTATTGGGAATTGAATCTATTGATATTGAGAAATATTAAGGACCAATGATTGTTGCTTCCTGATATTTTGTTGCTAGAGTGGAATTATGTATATGTGGCTTTCTTATTTTGGGCTTCTTGTGAGAAGATTAATTTCTTGCTTTTTTCCTGGGTATAGTTTCCCTCCTTGTATTGGAGTTTTTCTTCTATTATCCTCTGTAAGTCTGAATTAGTAGAAAGATATTGTTTAAACTTGGTTTTGTCATCTTGGTTTTTCTATCTATGGTAATTGAGAGTTTTGCTGGGTATAGTAGCCAGGGCATGCATTTTTGTTCTCTTAGTGTCTGTATGCAATCTGTCCAAGATCATCTGGCTTTTAGACTCTCTGTTAAGAAGTCTGGTGTTATTCCAATAGGTTTGCCTCTTTATATGTTTATTAACCTTTTTCCCTTACTGTTTTTAATATCTTCTTTGTCCTGTGCATTTCATGTTTGGATTATTATGTGACAGGAGGAATTTCTTTTCTGGTGCAATCTATTTGGCATTCTGTATGCTTATTGTACATTTATGGGCATCTTTAGGTTAGAGAATTTTTCTTCTATAATTTTGTTGAGTTTTTAATGGCCCATTGAGTTGGGAGTCTTTGCTCTCTTCTTAGAATTATCTATTATTCTTAGGTTTGGTCTTTTCATTGTGACTGGATTTCTTGAATGTTTTGAGTTAGGAGCTTTTGCTTTTTGTATTTTCTTTGTGTTGTGTCCATGTTTTCTATGGTATCTTCTATACCTGAGATTCTCTCTTCTGTTTCTTGTATTCTGTTGGTGATGCTTGCATCTGTGACTCCTGATCTCTTTCCTAGGGTTTCTATCTCCAGGGTTGTCTCCCTTTGTGATTTCTTTATTGTTTCTATTTCCATTTTTAGATCCTGGATGGTTTTGTTCAATTCTTTCCCTGTTTGATTGTGTTTTCCTGTACTTCTTTAAGAGATTTATGTGTTTTCTCTTTAAGGGCTTCTACTTGTTTACCTGTGTTCTCTTGTATTTCTTTAAGGGAGTTATTTTTGTCCTTCTTAAAGTCCTCTATCATCTTCATGAGACAGGATTTTAGATCCGAATCGTGCTTTTCATGTGTGTTGGTGTATCCAGGGCTTGCTGTGGTGGGAGAACTGCCTTCTGATGTTGCCAAGTAGCTTTGGTTTCTGTTGCTTAGGTTCTTGCATTTGCCTCTCACCACCTCGTTATCTCTGGTGTTAACTGGCCTTGCTGTCTCTGACTGGAGTCTGTCCCTCCTGTGAGCCTGGTTATGTTGGGCCTCCTTGGGTCAGACTGTCTCTGGGTATGGGAAGTAGTTTGGAGAGCCTAATCTGTGAGCCTAGCTGTGTCAGAACTCCTTGGGGACAAGCTATCTCTAGGTATGGGAGGGGTAAGGGGGAACTGGAGCACAGAATCCAGTCCCAGGTGAAGATTGGAGCTTCCTCTAGGCCAGAGGGGAGAGGTCCCAGTTAGGCCAGGTATTGGGGTGGGGGCTGGAGTCTCACCTATGATTCTATGTGTGAGAACTCCTGGGGGTCAAGATTTCTGTGGGTATGGGCTGAGTGGGGAGGGCTAGAGCATAGGATCTGCTCCAGAGTGCAGTTGCAAACCAGAAGGAATGGATGTCCCCAGCTGTTGGGGGGGGGGGGTTGGTGTATGTGTGTGTGTTCCTGCTTCCTCTGGGCCAGGAGGAGGGGGTTCCAAGTTAGGCCAGGTATTGGGGTGGGGGCTAGGCCCTCATTTGTCATCCTAGGTTGTGTCAGAACTCCTGTAAGATGTTTTCTTTATCTTGTATCTAATTTAAGATCAACAGAACAAATGATATAAAGATATAGCACATGTGTCTATCCTGGGGTGTTAGAAAAATACCTTTTTCCTATTTGCATTTCAAGATATTTATGGCATTTCTAGAAATATTAATGACCTTATTCAATAAACTGTGACTCTATGCCATATTTAAATTCATTGTGTGAAAAACAAATACATCTCTACTGACTATATTCAAGCCATAGTGAGCACTGATTTCTGAGTACTACTTTGCAGTACAAGGTCACAACCTCAGAAGCTCCAGGTTGTCTTCTCAAGACCTGTCACTTCACAGGGCACAAGAATGATCATTATAGAGTATGACTGACCTTTCTCTGTCTCTCTACTTTCTCCTCTGGTAGATCCATGTGCAAATGTAGCAGATGAGGCAAAGGCTTGTGTATAGATTGCCTGGGTAGACATAGGCTTTGTACATTCTTCTGCCCCATTTGTTTGCACCATTACTGAAATGAAATTCCCCTCAGACAAGCAGGTGCTGTTATTTTTAAGTCTCAGATTGTCCTTTCCTTACAGTGGGCAGGTGACTGGCTGGAAATGACTCAGAGCCTGAGTGTGAGCTTCAGCCCATCTCCTCTGTGGGTGTATGGCAGGATGCACAATGGCGACCAGTGACACTCAGCTTGTGTTCACAGTCATTGTGGAAGCTATGCCTTTTTAGTGGCTTCCAGAGTAGTGAGTTCCACTAATACTTGTCTGATAAACTATGCTTCAGAAGTAGACAGAGTGCATTTGTGAATACACAGGTTCTGTAGTTAATGTAATCATACCACAGTTAAGTGTTCCAGATTCTAACCCAATGATTACTATACAGCAGCAATCTTATTATGGACCCCTTTCCCTCAGTAATTTAAATAGAAATTCTTACTCCAAAACTTTTTTTTTTTTGGTTTTTCAAGATAGGATTTCTCTGTGTAGCCCTGGCTGTCCTGGAACTCACTCTGTAGACCAGGCTGGCCTTGAACTCAGAAATCCGCCTGCCTTTGCCTCCTAAGTGCTGGGATTAAAGGCTTGCACCACCACTGCCCGGCTACTCCAAAACTTTTTAATGTTCATTTGCTATATGCTGCTCCCAGAGCCCTGGGTTTACCCTTGATGCCAATATGATCACATTCCCCTGAAGTTGTCTGTGTTCTTCTCCGGGTCTCCTTTACATATCTGTATGCACATGTTTCTTTGTTCAGTTTGATCAGTAGTCTGTTGTGACAATGGAGCACAGAGAGCTCCCCATTTGGTACAACCATTGCTACCCAGGCTTTGAACTATTTGGCTGAATGTCATCTCTAGGAGACAATGTTCAACCTGCTCACAGTCCGGGCAGACTTTCAAGTCTTCCCAATGTTGGGACATTTCAGAGAATACACTTTAAACACAAAACAATCCACCATTCTTTCATAAAAATAAAGCTCAGGGGCTGGAGAGATGGTTCTGTGGATAGGTATGCTTGTCGTTCAAGCATGACAACCTGAGTCTGACCTCTCAGCACCCATGTAAGATAGTTGGGAGTGGCTGTGTGCACCTGCCAGAGGTACAGACAGGATGGCCACTGGGGTTTAAAACACAGGTTCAAAGCAAGGCCATGTCATAGGGAAGAAGGCAAAGAGTGATAGAACGGAACACTTGATATCTTCCTCTGGCCTCTGTGTGTATATATGCACACATGTATGTACATATAGCGCGTGCTTGCATGCGCACACACACACACACACACACACACACACACACACTGAACTTCAGGTTTCATTTACTTTACATCTGGCTACAGAGGTGCAGCTGAGCCAGGGAGTTTGCTGTGCTATGGAATTCACCTTTCCTCTGTAAAAGATGCCCTTTTGCACTCTGGGCACAATCAAATTGATATTTCTTACCTTTCCTTCTAGTACAGTAAGAAAAGTTTTCTAATTTGAGGCCAAGAGGTCACATAGGAAAAAACCAAACACCCTGAGGGCTGGGAGTGGGTAGAGATGTTGCAGAAAGGGTGCACACACATCAGTGTAGAACAACTCACTGGGGCATGGGATGTTATAAGTTTCCATATCTGGTCTTACCTGGGCCTTTAAATGTGTTATTCACGGGTGCATTCTATGATATGCACAACATGTCAATAAAACAAGCACACATTCATTAAGTTGGGGGAACAATATCCAGAACATTTGGAGACCTCTGCTCTGGGACTAACAGCTTATAAACTATAGATGACAGTTTTGTGTCTCACGGGAATCAAAACTCTTGCCAAGAATTACTCTAACTCCTGTTTATCTGAGTCTCCCATCTTCTGGAAGGAACAGAAAGAAAAGACCTTGACATTCTGTTCACAGAAACAAATAAAAGGGAATAAGAGTCACCAAGTCTATTTTTACTGTGGAAGAATGGAGTATAAACCTTTAATTCTGCCTTCAGGAGGCAGGCTGGGAAAGTTTTACAGACAAGGCTTGTCTGAAGAAGAGTGCCATTGGAAGTGGGGATAAAATTTTACACAGACAGATCTTTTGAAGAGGGAGAAATAGCACATGTAAAAGAGAAATGCAAGGCTTCCTTGCTAAGCAGTTTGAGAATCCAGATGGCTAATCCCAGGCAGGCAGGAGTAAGACAGACAGAGTGGCTGAAGCAGTAAGCAGAGGCCTTGGATGCCCCACTAAGGAAGTTTAACGTTCTGCAGAGAGCATGAGAAAAATATTGAAGTTGTTTTGGTTTTTCAACTAGAAGCTCACTTTTTCCAAAGTTTACATTAGGAAGATTAACTTGGCAGTATTGTCAGTGTGACTGAGGAGAAAACAATTAGGGGACTGATTGTGTCAGCCAGTGGAAACTATGATGGCTGAGGCGACAGCGCCAATGGCAAGAATCTCAGGGTCACACTGGGGACCGTTGCAGACATGGACTTGGAAAGACTGAGTCAGGTGGGCTGGCCTTTGAACCTGAGGGTAGAGGGTTAGAGTGTTGGAGGAGGCATAGCAACACTATTAATGAAGCTTCAGAGAAGACAGGCTTGGATGAAGGTGAGAAGCGTGTGATGTAGCTCAGCTGTCCTGAGATGACAGGATGGCAGAAGCTCACTGAGTTTGAGAGTTCACTAGGACTTGGCACAGAGGAATTTCAGGCTTTTCATTACAATAGAGGTCTGTCAAGCAGAGTCACCAGAGGGAAGAGACCTCCAACAAAGTCTGAAGAAATCAGGAATAGGTATCCAAGAGTCTCCAGCTCATGGGGCACAGGAGACATGTAACAACACATAGGAAATGCTGTCTGCCTGCCAGGGAATGTCATTAGCATCGCAGTGTGCAGGGTTTTCAGTGACAATGGAGCATACAGGAATCCTTGACAATTTCAGGCTCCTAGAGGGAAAGTGGGTGTTTGACATAAGTCACATTGCATTGGAAACAGTTTAGGCCTAGCATACTGTGCTTATCAGTTCTGGGAATGGTACAAACTCTATTGAAATCCAAGTTCCAGACACCAGCCAAGGGCTGCACTTGTGAGCAAACATTTCATGGGATAGCAACCTTGGGCTGTGGCGCTGTCCTTACATGAACATGTTCCCCTAAACATCCCCTTATATGGAAGGAAGGAACAGGACTGGGCAGAAAGAAAATGATGACATTGAAACAGTTATAATAAAGACCCCAGAGAGTGCTGTATGGCTGTCAAAGGTGTCTAACTTGAGGTCAGGGGTTAGACTTTCCTATCTTTAACACTGACCAGGGGTTAATGGCTCCCTTAAGCTGTCAGAAGCAGTTTCCAAGACCACTCCCAGGGACGACAAAAGGAAGGTATTGGGTCAGTGAGTCTTTCCCAGTATAGTAAGCATGTGCCAGCATCCAACAGAGAAGGTATTGAAGAGTGTCATTAGCTGTACAACTTGCTCCATTACTTTTTTTCTAACAAGATCCAATTCCTTTGGAGGCTCTAAAGTTTTGGTAGAAGAAATTAATTCGTCAAGCTCCCAATTCAAACAAGAAGCACTCAAAACACAGTATTTTTGAAGCACCTTGGCATCTAGGAGTCACAAGAACAGCCATGACTCTTTTTCAGGAGATTATATGAGATGCTTCACTAACCACAGACATTTGCCTGAATCCTGACTTTTCTCACAGCCACTTGGGGAAACTACTGGATTGCTTCATTCCATGCAAGGGAGTCTGTTCACCAGGGGCAGCATCCTCACTTTTGGATGAGATAGGAAGTTTCTAAGTAGTTAATTGCAATGATACTCAAACATCACTTTGTTGGACAATATTTTTTCATGTGTCTTTAGTAAGCAGTGGGTAAGGGCTGGAGAGATGACTCAACAGTTTAGAGCACTGGCTGATTTTTTCCAGAGGACTTGGATTTGATTCCCAGTACTCCCATGGCAGCTCACAATTTGTATTTCCAATTCCAGGGGATCCAACTCCCTCTGCTCTTCTCCATGGGCACTGCACATACATGGTGCATAGATATACATGCCAGCAAAAACCTACACAGATAAAGTCAAAATAAAATACACTTAAATAAAAGTCTCAGGTCTTTGATGTCATGCAAATTCCAAAAGAAGTATTACAATTATTGAGAAATGAAGCTTCCATCCAGGTGGGACTCAGGTTCCTGCTGCCACTAGTCAGTAGGGGCAGATTGAGCTCTTGGGAGTCTGTTTTTCTGTTCTCTTCTTTTGACTGCTCATACATCTTTGCATCAGCAAGTCTCTGTCCCAGAAGATAGAGCCAGGGCCTTGGGTATGCTTCAAGGACACCAGAAAACATCTTATAAAAGTACTCGAAGGTTTGAAAGCATGCACATTGTTTCCAAAATCATCAGCAAAGGAGCCTCTAACACATAAACTTAATGGACAAGATTGTGGAGGTCTGCAACTACTGCTTTGGGAATTTCAATCTTCTGCTGTTGAGAGATACTGTTGATTTTGGAAATATCATTAATCACTTCCTGAAAGAACAAATAATGGGAGCTTCCATTCCAAGTTTCTAAGAAGAGTTGTCTAAGGACAGAGGGCCTTTGGGAATATCAGAACATGCTTAGAGGCCTTTGGTGAAAACACAGTCTCCCTCACCACTTGAGAAATTATAAGTTTTAGCAGATGTTGTGTTCCTCCTGAGTGTCCAGGTACTACAGAAAAGGGGTATCCCTTCCTGTTCATTCTAACAGATTCTGTTGGTCAGAAACACATTCCTCTGATGGTCAGTGATGGGAATCATAACTTGAAGATAGGCCCTTTATCAGGAAGTTAGTGTTCAGCGAAGCCAGCACTTCTGCCATCTCTGCTGTTAAGAAGCCCCAGAAACTCAGAAATACAAAATTCATGTTTTGTAAGAGGTGCTTGTCAGCTGGAGAGAGACAGGGCAATGAGGGGGTTGGGGGTGGGTGGAGGGATGTAGGGACAGGTAAGGGGGGGGGCTCAGCACCACACCCGGACCCTCCCACAGTCCCTCTACATTTTTCAGTCCTGTGTAGTCCAACCATAAAAATTCTCAAGCTGTATCTTAAAACAGTTTTTAAGGCTATGAACAAATCAACTCCCCCTATGATGGAGTTGAGATTGACCTTTCCAAGCAAGTGGTAGGAAAGCAGTACAGCCATGAGACATTAAATACAATAAAGACCTTATACACAGACCTGAAAACAGGCTAGGATCCAGTCTCTTGAGCTAGGTTTTTAGTTTTAGCCAAAGATACACACACGCACACACACACACATGCACACGTACACGCGCACACACACACGCCACGTGCATGGGCGTATAGAAACTCTGTAGAGCCTCAAACAATCTCTTTCCCAGAGGTCATGAAGTTTCACTGAAACTAGAACTAAAACTAAATGAAGACATCTATGATGCAGTGGTCAAAGATAAGCTGACACATATACCTTTGCTAGTGATCAAGACTTGTTTTTCAGTCCAACTCAGTGCTATCTTATTGGGAAGAAAGCAAAACTATAATTTTTAAATTTTGAGGTTGCATAAAAGTAATATTACTATCGATGGGATCTTTGTTTCCTTTTGCACAAAAGAATAGTAGAAGAGATCAGGTCCTGAGGCTTGGAGGTCCTGACTTCCACACTGGCAGTTATTCAAGAGAAAAATGCTAACATGCCCACACATGCTCTGTCTAATGTCACTTTGATCTGATTGGTGTCATCTGTGCCTTATACACTAGGAAGGTGTCTAAAAAGAGCATGCAAGAAACTGGTGGAATTGTTTTGAGACTTTGACCATGCCTGGGATGATGTCTCTGGTAGCTGATCTCAGAGTTCTGAGCTTCTAGCGAGGCAGCTCAGCTGTGTCCTTAAACCTGGGTAGGTCTTGTTTCTTATGGTCATATAGATCTGAGCCTGAATAACTCAAGTAAACTTTTACAGGTGAAGCAACAAACGGGTCTCATATGTTTTCATTGCACCAGGTTATGGAGTGAAGGAGTGACAACTAAACATTCTGTTAAAGCATAACAAATTCGAGATGCTGAATCTGTACTATTAGAAAAAAATCACAGGCTTCAATTGTAACACGCTGGAAATGTGTTTATAAAGAGCCAAGTAAAATAGCAATGTTTAATGAGACAATGGGTTTCTTTGTAGTGATATTAGAGCATTTTACAATGCATTCATTTCATGAGGCAAGAGAGCAAGATGATTGGTAGAATTACAGAGTCTTGGAGCTGTAATGGATCTTTGCCTTTAAGTACTGGTATTTTCCACTCATGCCCATGAACCTCACTACCTACTCTAACGCCAAATCTCCCAACCGTCAATGTAGCTACTTATCATCTGGATGCTACACTTCAGAAACCATGGCTTCTGAGAGCTGCTCTCAATAAACCATCCTGCAAACATTCCTGCTGCCCCTGGCTCCAGCTCCCCTGACGACTTCAGCCCCACCAGCATGCCTTTCCTTGTATCTTGTATCTTATGTTCACAGGCTTAGAGTCTCCCCCACCACTGATCCTATGTAGGCTCTTGACTGATGAGTTGGCCATGCTGTAACTCAACTACCCTGTGAATACTTACAAAGTTTCCTCCTCCATGAGAATCATGTAGGGCTCTTTTGTCTTGAATTTCAGACCCCTGACGCTCACCCTTGAATGTACCCACCTTTCCTTTGCTCCTGCACATCATTTTAACTTTTTGCACATCCTCTAGACAGCTTTCCTTGACCACTCCCCCCATTCTACTCCCATTGTCCAACCAAGTCATGTGCCCCTCCCATTCATGCTTACTTGCATCCACTGAATCATTTTGTGTTATCCTGTCCCACCAGACTTATTCCATCACAATGGGTTTCTATCACAAGCTGATAACACTGCAAGTCAAACATGCACTTAAAACTCCTACTATGTTCAGAACACTAGCATGCAGCTGAGGAAAATTATCTATCAAAGACTTTTTCATAGTAGAGCATTGAGTATGTCACATGATTTGCTGACTTCTATAGTAAAGTGGCAGTAGACCAGTGGTATAGCTACTATCACTGAAGCACCATCATAGAGTCAGAACAGAGGTCAGGGACTGCTTATAGTCACTTTCTGGGTCTCTACTCTTAACAGTAAGATCTCAGGCAGCTTATGTTTGTAAGCAGAGCTTCCTCAGCCATTGTAGTTTTTGTCCCCCAAGGGGTTTTATGTAAAGCACTTAACATAAAATGTATGTGTATGTGCATGTGCATGTGCATGTGCATGTGAATGTGTATGTGTTTGTATATATGTATATGTATATGCAATAAATTTGTCTTATAAGAACACCCTTGATCAATAGAGTATGAAAAGCCCTCTCTTAAGTTGTTGGTAGGGTTATCCAAGAGGTTCACCAGACAGGCTACTGTCATTGCCCTTGGCTGTTCCTCAGAGGTAAAAGATAAGTCCTTATTGCTGAAGATACCATGTACTTCAGACACAGTGTCCAGATCCCTGAGATGGAAATGGTCTGAATGCCCCCTCTCCTCCTTGAGAACTAGCTTTTACGTTACTAGAAGGCACTGTGGAAGCTTCCAAAGGAAGGGAACCATCAATAGCCCTACTCAGCTATGATGTCTATGAGCCATATCAGTGACTAGTCATTCTACAATAATGCTAAGGGTACAGCCATGGCATACATACTTTGATGGTAACCAACAGCTCCCTAATTGGACTTAAGACTTACTCAACAAGAGGGAAATCATTCCTAGTAATGGAAATGTAGCCGATTCCCCAGGGCTACTAATGTGGTGGATCTTGGAGGCAAACCTACAACCACTATTTTACTAAACCTACATGATCTCTAACTACAATGCTAAATATTTGTCTACATGCTAATATTTGTGTAGTCCTCATTTATCAAGCAAACTTCACTTGGCAACTCATGGAGACCATTACAGAAAACTACACCAATAAAAATGCAGAGTCATCAGGCTCTGTCCCAATAGTACATCTGTACAACAGTTCCCATTCTTAAGGCTCAGGAAACGTTGGGGAAGAGGAGGCAGAAAGATTCTAAGAGCCAGAGGAGCAGGGAGGTTTTTGTTTGTTTGTTTGTTTTGTGTGTGTGTGTGTGTGTGTGTGTGTGTGTGTGTTTTGAGATGCTGTTTCCTAGTAAGGTCTTTTGAGGATTTTGATCTCAAAAACCCATAAAATCTCATCAACATGACTACCTAAATGTGATCTATACAAGGACAATGCCAAGGGGCATGCCAGCTTTGATGGGGGAAAGCAGAAGAGGCTTCAACCTACACAAAGAACTAAGGAAGGCTTCAAGCTGGAGAAATAGTCTTCTCTAGGAAAAAGCACACCAGTTGATTGTCCAAGACAAAATTGATCAGCCTTAAAATGTACATACAGGTATCATTATACAGATTGAGCAAGTTATGCTTATAAATACCATGTCCCAAATGCATGGGACCACGATTAATGAAAAAGTGACCATGAAATTTTGAAAGACAGTAAGAAGGGGGTATATGATAGGGTTTTGAGGGAGAAAAGGGAAGAGAGAAATGATGTAATTGAATTATAATCTCAATATATACATAATTAAATAAGAACAATAAAAGAACACCTTTGAAAAACTCCCTAAAAGGCGTATGCTTACCCTTTAACAACCACTGTGACAAGGAGCTTGCTCCGTTATTGGGTGATCAGTTAAACTGTTATTAAAGCAAGAACGCCTTGACAGATACTGATTCTGTGGACAAAATTTAGCAACTCACGCCCAGTCACCCACTGCAATCCCAGCGGCCTTTGTTATGCTTAATAATCTTGGGACTTTCTTAGGGTACCCTTGTATGTGCTTTCAAGAACTGGTCCCTGACAATGTAACGAGCAATTATGAGACCATCACTACCAGGCAAGGATCCTCTCAGATGGTATCCATAGATGATACTCTTCCCCCACCTTTTCTTCAAGACTCTGAGGTGTTGATCAAATCTCCCCAAAAGGTGAGGAAGTGTGAAAGGAAAGAGAAAAACAGAAAATCTGTCACTGGTGACTCCGGGCCATTCCTCTCCAGAAAGAAGTGCCCCAGGGCATTCAGTCAAGATGATTCCAGTTCCCTAGTCCTGCCCCTGGACTGACCTCTGTGTCTGTCAGGGAAGTTCGGCCCAAGGGAGCCACCCCCTTAGACTTTGCAGTGATTCATCACACCAGTGGCTCCCCAGAGATCCATGGTCAGACTTGTCTGTTGTCAGTTTGTTGTTGATGAAATAGTGGCTACCACATCTGGCTTACCAGGCGACCCTTCCCCACAGGAAGTGCAAATACACAATGAGCTCTCTCTTTTCTTTCTACAAGCACTCATCTTCAACTCTGTCTTGTGTACAACTTCACCCCTGTGCCCCTGACAGCAGCTTTGTTTGACAGCTAGGGCTCTGGCTACTCTCCAAGGACAGAAAGCCCAATCTAGTCTAGTTCGCTTTAAAACGTGATTCTTGCTCCAATGCAATGGGACAAGTTGTCTGTACCCCAGTTCTGCACGGAGACTGGGAAGAGTGACAGGACAGGGGGGGAAGGAGAGGGGAAGAGAGAGAGGGAGGGGAAAGAGCAGGAAGGGGCTTTTCTTATGTTCCTGAGGTAATGTGGCTTTTCTGGCCATTTCTGTCTGGTTGTTGTGCCTTCTCTGTGGCAGATATGGAAACCCTGGTGTCCTTACTTATACCTATGTGAATTTTCCTAAAGACCCACGGGGGACTTGCTATTTCATAGCTGTCCCCATCTGCTTCGAATCTTGCCAATTGGTTGGTTTTTGCTACGAGGGCCCATTTTGGCATACAGGTGAGACAGATCTTCCATTATGCCTCTTTGATTGTGGTAAAATCGCGTCTCTATCACCAAAAGCTCCGTGTTAGGTACAGAAGATGCAGAATGCTGACTTTTCTCTCTGCTTTGCCTTTGATTGCAGATGTGACATATGACCAGGCCATAAGGGACCAGGAAAACATCTCATCGCTGTGCATTAGCCAAGGAGGTAGATGTCTTCCTAGAGTTGTCCCTCTCAGCCTCTGTCTCCTCAGGGAGACCAAAGCCACACACTTTTTAATAACCCTTAAGGAGATGCTAGTCCCTGTCATTTAATACAGCTGTACACGGCATAACAATGTTTTGTAAAGGCTCTCATAAGGTTATAATAGAGCAAGAAATGGGGGTGAGGTATATTCAAATCTCAAAATCTTATCCTGAGATCAACAGGAGTAGGGTCGCTCCCCCCGCCCCACCCCCACCCCTACCCCTGCCCTGGGCCTGCATCCTCCATCACAAGTAGCACAGAGCCCCAAACCTTTGCCTCACCAGAGGAGGTCACCTAGCCAATAGCAGGTTAAACTTCTTTTCCCCTTATAAGGTCATGTCTAGCAGCACCTGGAATTCCTACCCATGCAAACGAGGCATGCCCAGCACCCTGGCCCCAGCCAATGATATACACTCTCTCCTATAGCCCGTGCTCACTCTAAAAGGTTTAAATTGCCTTTGTTCCCCCCAATGAACCAAACCAGTTCTCTGAAGCTGTTCCCACGTGTGTGTTCTTTGCTCAAGCACTCAAAGCCAACCATGATCCTGACTGCACCCATCCAAGCTTGGCTAAGCGTCTTATCCTCTAGTTTAGCCCTGTGTGCAATGGACCTGGCTACCCTGAGTGAGAATCAGACCAGGCGACAATTGTTTGCTCTGAAATTGGGTATGTGTCTTGTTTTACTGGGAGATGAAGGCATTATGGCCTTCCACAGTGACTTTTGGAGACTCTGGTTCTTAAGGCTCCCTTTCTCCAAGTTAAATGTCCTCATCTCCTTCCCTTGATTCTCTTGATCATCCAGACTTTAAGTGGTATTTTGCAGACATATACTGGGAAAGCTCCTGCCTGCCTATGGTGCTTTCTGTTCTTTTCATGTTTCCTTTGCCCTTCCCTGTATCCTAACCCCACTTCCCACTTCCTGTACACTTTCTCTCCATTCACTTTCAGACTTGGTAGAGGAAACATCAAAGGAAGTTTTCCTTTAAAGCTTAAAGCTTTTTTATTTAGTCCAAGATAAATTCTCTCACTTCGACTCATTTCTCATCTGTCCTTTCCAGAAGACTTGCTGAGTGGAGACAATACATGTGGGTGAAGTTCACCTTTTGGTCTCTTCCCACAGCACTGTGATGAGTGTCTGCTCTGCAACCTCCTTTCTTTCACCACCCACCACTGTGGTCCCAGCCTCTGCTGCTTCAACTCCAGGGAGATGTTTTAAAAAAACAAATGAAGGGGTGTAACAAAACTTTATCATCCTTTTTAATTGTTTTCCATTCTAGCTACATACATACATGGCTTAGCGGTTAAGAACACTTGTTGCTTCTGTAGAGCATTGGAGTTCAGTTCCCAATGCCCACACAGTAGCTCATAACCATCTGCTGTAAGTCCAGTTATAGGGGATCTGACTTCTGGCCTTCGGGGACATCCTGTGTGCACCTGGTACACATACATACATGTATATGAGCAAATGTATATACACTTAACTAAAATTATGTATGTATATGTGTGTGTGTGTGTGTGTGTGTGTCACTCACGATAAGGAAGGTAAAGATCATGTGAGCTTGCAGGTGGCTGCTTTGAAACTGAAGAAATCATGTTTAGTTTCTCTACTTTCTATGTTTTAAGAACATTCAATGTGGATGTTGTATTACAATAAAAAAGATCATATTTGAGATACTAACATAATTAAATTAATAGAATTTAAAAGAAAAAGGGTTAAAAAATATATATAATATAGAATTCTTTCTGGTTGACATTGAGACAAGCATTCCAAACTATAATTGATACAGGTCTATCAGATTTGCTTGCCAAGCTTCATCTATTGAGTTCCTTTTTGCTGAGGACTCCAACAAAACATTTTAAAAACAGGCAAGCAGGGCCCTGCCCCTCACTAGCTATCCCTCAGGGAAACCTTGACTGATCGGAAGAGTAGGGCTATCCCTGGTGGCAGTGGTGCAGGTGGTCTAACCCGAGGGCATGAGTGCTAGAAAGCTGGCCCCACCCTTATCTGCTGTTGGGTGGTGTGGGTGAGGGAGATGCTCTTTCCCCCACCTCACCCCTCAGAGCCTGTGGCAGGCAGGTGATCTGGCCCTGGTGGCTGCAACACACAGAAGAATGGGCCCTGCACTTGACCTGGGCAGCACACTAGAGTTTATCCTGGTGGAGAAGGCATGGGTGAGCCAGCCCAAGGGTATGAAAGCAGGAGAGCTGACCCTTCTCCTTGTCGGCTGTGGCATTGGGTGAGCTAGCCAGAGCAATGCTGTAGCACTCACCCTGATGTTGCAGGCACAAGGCAGCTGGCAGAATGACCAACTCAGCTATGTCCCAGGTCCAGGGAGGGCCCACATCCAGGGCTTTGAGTTGACTCATACGCACCAACATCTAATCCGTCTGTGAACTGATGGAGCAGGTGAAGGGCCTGATCCTACAGATCCAAAGCAGCAGGATCAGCATTACACAAGGCAACACCAGGGAATCTGAGAAGAGTCCTGGTGAGGATCCAGCATTGATAGTGTAGTAGAAGCCAGAGGCCTTGAACCAAACCAATGGCACACTGTAATGAACATTTGCAAGTAAAGAAGTCTGGACAAAGAGCATACTGTGGGACACACTGTGACACACTACAGCTTCCATGGTAAGATTTTTTTCTATCTTATTTTACTTTCTGTTGGTGGCAGAGGTTCTGGATGGGGTGTAGGTTGCAAGGGCAGAGGGGAGATATGAAGGGGTGAGAAGATGAGTGGGTTGAAGTGCGTGCTGTGAAATTCACAAAGAATCAATAAAGGATTTTAAAAATAGGCAAGCAGACTTTTTCTTAAGAGGAGTATAAAATTGAACTTAGGAGTATAAAAAAGTACCTCTGTTAAATTTTACTGGACTGAATCTTTCCTTAACCAGTATCCAGCAGCTCCTGCCACAGGAAGACCATTTGCTGGTCCTTGGCGGTCTTATCTTCATTTCTAAGGTAATCTGAATCTTGTTGTAAAATAAAGGTATACAAAATTAGCGATGTCTTTTCTGAAAATATAGCATACCACAGTTGTGATTCTAAGATCAAAATTTACTGTTACTCTTATTTTTCTATAACAGTCCATGACAGAAAGCTATTTCAGCATGCATCTAGCTGAATGCTATATTTCATCAAATACTTAAGCTATCAGAATTAAATTGCTGCATTTCTCAAAGGTATGTGTGACAATGTAGGTTGCAAAAACACATCATTGAAGGAAACAGCATTGACCCATGAGATTGTTGTTTAACCATTTCTCTCCTGAGAGTTGTGAAATCAGACCCTTAACTCACTACAGTAGTAAAGGTGGCCTCTTTCTTATCAGTGATCAGGAAAGCTCTTCCTCATTCTGACCCCACCTTTGAAGGATTTGCTCAGTGCTGGCTGGCAACTTTGGCTGAGTTGTCTGGTTCAGCAGTCTCTGCTTTTGACTTCTCACAGATCATACACTGGTTCTTCTCTGGTTGTTCTAAGGATGCAGCTGAGGATCTCAGGCGATTTCTGATTTGGCTTCCATTCTTAGGAGAGTCCTAAAATGTGATTTCTTTAAATATATCTCCTTGAGCTGAGCATAGTGACATAGGCCTGTGATCCAGCTACTAGGAGGAGAGGCAGAAGAAACACAGTTGGAGGGCAGCAGAGGCTACAGAATAGATTCAGGGGCAGCTTGGGCAAATTGGTGAGGACGGGAAACAAAATAAAAAGTAAGAAGAGGGCTGGGGACAGTTCATCTATGAATGAAAATGACCAGTCTGCCACAGGGAACTAGCATACTACACGACTTACTTTATCAAACTGGAAACACAAGTTGCTTGAACAGGCGGCAGGCTAGAATTTAGAGAGTCTCATGTACAATTCTTATCATTTCAATGATTTTATAAACTAAACACAAAATTGGCCTAAGATAAACTTTTCAAGGCCATTAATGGACTGCTGTCTCTGTGAGCTGTAGACTTCTTATCTTTCTTATTTTGATGTTGCTTCTTGATTATAATAGTTATCATCAAAAGAAATTGGTGCTGTATAAACATGTCTCCTAATTAGCCAATTGTCTTCTGAGAGATTCATGTTAAGATTGTTCTGAGGAAGAACTGTCTTTACTTAACATTTGTGGGTGGTGAGGTAGCCTATCTCACAACAGAGGTTCTTCATGGGCCATCCACCTAAGCCCTTCAGAACCTCTGACAGTGACTGTTTAGCACCATGGTTGGCTCCATGGTCCTCAGTCTGCCCCTGAACCTCCACACCTATCTGGATACTGAACTTAGCACTTGAGAGTCTTCAGGGCAAAGGTCTTATGTCTGGGCCTGGAGCATCAACCATGGATGAGAAGAGATGCACAGTTCCTGAGCACTTACCACACTGTATCGGAGTCTGCAATTTTGCCCTGTCCTGGATTCTTAGGGGATTCATGGATACTGATATGATTTGGATGTAAGGTCTCTTCCATGTGGTAAGGGCTTCCTCTCTAGCTAGTGGCTATTCAGAGATAAATGGACCATGAGGAACTAACCTCATCAGTACAGTACTCCATTAATGAATGATAGTTTGAGGGTATCTTGAGGAAGTGGTGAAAACTTAGGAGACAGGACTAGTTAAAGGACACAAGTTGCTAGGATTGCAGCATGCTCTGCAAGGGTCTATTTTGTTACCATCATCTCTAGTTTCTCTCTCTTTCTTGTCTGCCAGAAGATGAGCTACTTGACTCCACCAAATACTTCCTGACAGGTTTTCTTTCTCAAAATGTTCAGCCCAGAAGCTACAGAGCTACAGAAACTTGAACTAAAACTTCTAAAACTTTGAGCCTCTCCCTAAGTGCTTTCTTCAGGTGTTCTGTGGCCATGATGGAGAGTGACTAACTCAGGCACCATGTAGGTGAGATCGGTGACACCCACAGGCTTCTTAAGTCTAATCCATGGGTGAGCAGATAAAGACAGATCCTTCTCCCTCTGGGAGATTTGATCCAATCTGGTTTAGAAGAAAGGATTTGCAGGAAATAGGATTCCTTCCCATCTGGTGGTTCTATATCTTATTCTTATCAGTGCTTGCAACTATAGAACAGTTATTTTGGGGAGGATTTGTAGTGTACAGCGTGATTCCTTCAGTGTGAGCAAAGCAGGACTATTTATAGCTGCCTCATTTTGTTGCTTTAATTTATGTATCTGAAAGACTCTGCTCTAATTGTGGGTGATTGCAGGAGGGAACTATGTTCTTGTGTGCCTCGGGGGATTGTTTGTGCGCCTATAGTTTTAAATAGCCCACTTATTCCCCAGTGGGTAGAAAAATCCATTTTATGGATCTTCAAACATGGATAAGAACTACTGTGAATAATAAAGCTAAATATTAAAGTGTTATTAGTACATTCTACATTTGCTTTATAGGTTTCTCTTTTAGTCTAGAAGCACTGTATTATAATAAGTACGTTCAAGAGTACTGCTTGCATAATGTTATATGAAGGGAAATTTCAACACACTCTAAGGGTTACTAGACTAATTGAGAGCCGTTGTGCATTGATGGAAGAGACACAAGTCCCAAGCAACAGAGATCCTTAAGGCATGAGGAATGGTGGGACTGTTTGCACCAGCTGCAAATGGCCTTATGGAAATATTATGTGCCCAAGAAAAGCTTGCAAACTATTTTAAAGCATTTGGTACATGCACCCCTCCAATCCAGTCCTCACATTAGAGTTGTTTTTCTTCACCAAAAATTATTAAAGGAAGGGCATTCTTAAAAGCTGAAATGCCATGGTGTTTTGGTTTGGTTTGGTTATTTGCTATTTTCAGATTATAGTTAGAAACTCCTGTTTGTGTAGCAGTGGGGGATGAGGAGCTTGGTGTAGCCACTAGAAAGTCCCAGATGCCAGGGAAGCAAGAGGTTCCCAGGACCCAATGGGGATGACATTAGCTGAAATACCCAACAAAGGGGAGGTAGAACCTGTAGAGACCATGTCCAATGGTTAGGCACAGCCCCTGGTTGAGGGATAGGCTAACCCACCCATCTCAAAAATATTAACCCAGAATTGTTCTTGTCTAAAGGAAATGCAAGGACAAAAAGTGGAGCAGAAACTGAAGAAAGGGCCATCCAGAGACTGCCCCACCTGGGGATCCATCCAATCTGCAGACACCAAACCCAGATACTACTGTGGATGCCAAGAAGCACTTGCTGAAAGGAGCCTGGTATAGCCGTCCCCTGAGAGGCTTTGCCAGATGAGGGGTACCAGTACAGATGAGGATGCTTGCAGCAACCGTCAAACTGAGCATGTGGTCCCCAATGGAGGAGTTAGGGAAAAACTGAAGGAGCTGAAGGGGTTTGCAACCCCATAGGAAGAACAACCCCCTCCCCTCCGGAGCTCCCAGGGACTAAGCCACCAACCAAAGAGTACACATGGAGGGACCCATGGCTCTGGCTTCGTATGTAGCAGAATCTGGAATCAATGGGAGGGGAGGTCCTTGGTCCTGTGGAGGCTCAATGCGCCAGCATAGGGGAATGCTAGGGCAGTGAGGAGGGAGTGGGTGGGTGGGTAGGTAAGAACCCTAATAGAAGCAGAGGGGGTTTGTGGAGGGGAAACTGGGAAGGGGAATAACATTTGAAATGTAAATAAGTAATATAGCCAATAAAAGATGAAAAACAAACAAACAAACAAACAAACAAAAAGAAACACCTGTCTGGATTGATTCTCCCATAACGATCCCCTCACGATTCAATTTGCCCAACATTCTAGGCATTTGACCCTATTTCTATTGATCTCATATGGAAATCTTACAAACAAATCTTAAATGATAGCCCAAGTCATCTTTTCTGATCAAAATCAATGCTTCCCAATAAGCAGCAATACCTCCCAGCATTTAAAACCTGTTAAAAATGCTGACTTCATTGCACACATCTTGACTGGTTGATAACATTTGCATTCCTTTTTTTCTTGTGTATTTTAAGGTTTAGATTGTTCTTTTTGTCTGCATCTGATTTATAAAATCCACTTATATCTCCCTTTTATAGATTGTCAAAGGGAAATTATCCAGTTGCTGTGAGAGCTCAATACTGAGAAAGTGAAAGACCCAGACTATCCCTCTTGGCCTATTTTTCTAAGTCTGAAACAACCAGTGTTTCTTTCATGGTGCCCACTATCCTGAGTTCCAACTCTCATGGGAAACAAACACAACACTTTTCATAGCTTCAATATTTGTTTAGTTAAGTGGAGATTGACAGGTTAGTGGCTCAAGCAGGTACAGTGTTGGATGGGACATAGCTCTCAAATGGGTCTCAGAGTGGTACCTGGTAATTGCAGTTATGAAGAGAATTGTCATCCACTGATGTAGAGAGCCACACCAGACTGCCTGGCTGTGTTCATATGTAAACAAACAAACAAACAAACAAAAACAACCTGAAAATCAAACAAGAGTAGCCCTATTGTTCTCTGTTGCTGAGTGATACTGGTTATAAGGTAAACTGCCCTCTGTCTCTCTATCACTGTCATAGGTGGGGCTTAGCATAGGAAGGTAGACATAGGGTTCCGTAGGTAGACTCTATGCTGAAGTATAGAATTTAGGAGAGAAGATTTAAAAACATGTAGGAAAACTGTACTGGAGACACATTAAAGGGACGCTTGTAAAGGCTGTCTTGGTCTTTCTCCACTGGTGAGAGAGGCTTGTGAGACAACATCACTTACTGTGGTATGTGAAGTTGGATCCCAAAACACATTTCAGAAGCTCAATCCTGAGACAAGCAGGTACAAAAACCATTGACCTGAAGAGACCAGACAGTGTGCAATCAGATGGGACCTCTAAAACACAGCACACGTTTTCATCTCTCCAGGGAGACAGAGACTCCTTCAGGACAGAGAAAGATCTCCTTATGGTACTGGAAAAAAATGCTTGTTTCGCTGTTATTCTGTTAACAACAAAGATTCGTTGAGGTTAGTTGTTATACTATGCGAGTCTCCCTCCCTCTCTCTCTCTCTCTCTCTCTCTCTCTCTCTCTCTCTCTCTCTCTCCTCTCTGCATCTGGTGTCTGACGCTTCTCCTAGAGGTCTCACCTCCTGCTGCTGTGCCCTCCCTGCCACTATGGAATCATCCCCTCAGGCTCTAAGCCAGGACAAGCCATTTCTCCCTTACATTATTTCTTGTCAGATATTTGGTCACAACGAGAAGTTAGCTTTCCTAACATCTCCCTTTCAAGTTTCCCCTGAGCATATTTTGGTGGGAGTATCTCATGTATGGACATTAACAAGATAAACCTGTTGGGATGAGGTAACTTAAGCCATGAAAGAGAAAGACTGAAACATGTTCCAAGCACGAAACTCACCTATGTAGATAGAGAAGACAGTGTTAGGCAGAGCTCAATGAAGATAAGTGATTTTTTCAACCACTATTCATTAATTATTTTTCCATATGTGATTAGTGGGGATAAACATGTTTTTATTAGCAAAAGGTATGTATCTCCCTATAAATGTATTATCACTGTTTACCAGTTAAAGTGTAAACATTCTCTTTCTCAAAAGAGTAGATTTATTATGACACCTGAAGCAGTATCACATTTTTACATCTCAGCTTGGCCATCACTTAAGCCAATAGTAACAGCCACATTTCTGTTCATTAGAGGAGAACACTGTTCCCACTCAGTCTGCTTACAAAGTCAAAATTTTCAAGCTATCTGGTGTAGGACACTTACAAAAGAAGCATGAAAAAAAGAGAAACCTTCATTAAAGTATTCTGCATTTCAAAGCCAAGAGTCGAAAAACTGGGCAATATCTACTTTTCTATAGAACTTTCTTCTGTGTGTCTTTGGGTTTTCATTTGTATCTCTGTGGGAGCTTTGTTTGCCTAAAATTTAGATGCCCATGCGTTGGGTAGAGATCAGCGCAGCACCACCACCACCTTAACCTTTCATGATTTCTTTACAGTAGGTTTGAAATCTTCTCTATTTTGAAATGTCTTTATGTGTCAACCAGAAAATGATAAGATTATAAACTGGAAGCAAGCACATAATAATCTGGTGTATCTCCTGGGTGATTCCAAATCTAGTCAACCTCACAATGAATGACACCAGGATGAAGTGTTGTATCTGTAGACTGGGGCCTTGATCCAGAATGACTAGTGCCTTATAGAGGTGACTCTACATGTATACAGAGAAGTTGGTGGGGAGGAAGAAGGAGAAGGTGCTAGTCTACAGGCTGAGGAGAGAGTCACAGTCCTCAGAGAGAAGGAGAAG